>JAOWMA010000525.1:11017-22560 GCA_025962755.1 Colletotrichum tropicicola
GCAGTGGGCAGTGGGCAGTGGGCAGTGGGCAGTGGGCAGTGGGCAGTGGGCAGTGGGCAGTGGGCAGTGGGCAGTGGGCAGTGGGCAGTGGGCAGTGGGCAGTGGGCAGTGGGCAGTGGGCAGTGGGCAGTGGGCAATGGGCAGTGGGCAGTGGGCAATGGGTCGTAGTATGTGCTGCTGAGAGGCTCCGATTTGCTCGAAGGCTGGCGATTTCCAATATCGTTAGCTTGAGGGCTTCGCACTTCTTCAACACAAGATACCAGAGGCGAGAGAAGACAGTAGTTCGCAGAAGATCTAGCGTTTCTGTCATACATGAAGGATCAGAGACACGTGACCTGGCACGAGTTCTGGCTGCATCGGTGCTTCAATCTGCATCTATGTAGGTGAAATCCACCAAAGTTGAAGCCGCCGCACTTCTTTGACCAACAACAGACGTAGCTATTAACCGGACAATGGACTTCAACGAAAAACACATAAAATAAGTTGAACTATGGGGATGGCGGCAAGGGCAACACCGTCAAGAATCTGGAACGAGAGGAGAAAGACGAATAGTTTAACGTGATGATCCAATAAGTCAGGACAACTAGCCTGACTTATGCTTTTCCAAAGCCACTCGTCGGTGTATTGAACCAGTGACCAGCAGAGGGAATATTGGTAGATTTTTGTCACAATCGCTCTGCCGACATCATGGGCTCACACAGCACTCTGTGAGGCTCAAAGGCGCCTCATCAATTTCCCCTGGGGACGGGTCGCTGATGATGGATCGTTTGTGGTAGAGACACGGGGTTCCATCTCTCTCATACGTTTTGGGACTTAACAAGTCTTCAGTAACGGGCTCAGGTCCAGGGACGGCGGCGGCATCGTTTACAGGGTAAGGTAGGAGTCGCGAGAGCCCTGCGGGATGCCCACTTTGCAGCCGTGCGGGATCTTCCCGAGGTCTTTCACAGGGAACATTGAGGCCATGAGGGCTGACATGGACTTTCTGACGAACTTGCAAAGTGAGTTGAGCAACTCTGACTTGATGGGTTGAGAGGTTGGGGTTTGAGCGGTTTGCCTGTGGCAAAACGCAACCCAGTTGACAGAGACGTGGAAGACGCATCCGACGAGGAGATGTTCGGAAAGAACTCACGACGCACCGGCCCCACACATCGCTTGGCCTGAATGACGCCGTTCGCCGCCAGCACCGCTGAACCAAGGGCCGCCATTCCAGACTGCATGTGGTTGGAGCACGGTTGAATAGCGATTGCACTTTCCCAGTAGTTAGTAAAGCCATCTCCCAGCAGTAATGAGAGTTATGGCATCTGCTCACCAGCTTTGACCACCGGCAGCTGTCAACACCCGTAAGTGCGACCACGTCAGACTCGGGGTGCTCAATCGCATACCTCAGTGCTGATTAGTAGGAACTGCCCGGGGAGCGCAGGTCGAAAAAATAACGGCTGGAAATCTCGAGCTTGGAATGTAGTTCGAAAACCCACGTCAGGTCTTGGCATCTGAGCTTGGTTCTGTACTAGCAGGTGCCATTCCGCCTCTCAAACTCGGGAAAAGAAGCTACTATTCTAAGCCTCACTGGTAGATGAAGCTTACTGAGGGTGATTCTTGTGGAGAGGGTGAGTCTATACGCAAAGGTTTCGGGCTTCGTCTTCGCAGGATACGAGAAGAATGATGGAGACGGCTGGCCAAAGAACAAGAGTCCTTGGTCCGTAAAGCGCATTGACACAGTCCGTTCTTTGGAGCACAAGATGCGCACGGGAGAGATGCCCCCAACGTTTTTGGCCCAGTTCGATCGATTCCCGTTCGTTGCTCACGAAGCCCAGCTCATAATAATTGAATAGTGCACTCTCATTCGAAGCGGAGAACGTGGGACGTCGCAACCATTAGTGTTTTCTGAGTAGTGGCTTTCATATGCCTTCACTACATTGACATTAGCTATGGCCATCGTCTTTCCTGAACAACCGACTTCACCTATAGCTAGTGGGTGAGCCATGGCATCCCGTCGCACTGATCCCAGCTTGGCCCGGCTGCAATTACTTTCCAAATCCATCTTGTGTTCCTTTCCTTGCTTCTTCAAGGTTGCCCCTCTAGACCTTGTTCTGTGAACCGCTAAGCTGACGCTAGAGTCTGGACTGCTTCGTCTTCGAGGCGTAGGGTTGATTATGGATTCTTGACTGGCGTGTCTCTCTCTTGGCCATGCTCTTCAGGCGCTAGAGGGCCTCATGATCCCGGTAGGCGACGGCCAAGTCGACTGCGTCGCGCACTTGAGCAACGAGGTCATCAAACGGAATGCGATTTCGCGCCGGACTGTCATTCTGAGACCGGTCTAGCTAGGGCTGTGGCCAGGTTCAGGTCAGCGCTATGTTGGGAAAGAGAACAGTCCACTTACCGTCATTTCTTCTGCGTCACAGCTTTGGACCAACATCGGAGACAAAGATCGACGTGTTTTCGTCTGAGAAGTCCAAGGACATCCAACTCTTTGCGTGGACCACAACCTGGTTTTGGTTCACCCAGATACAGACGAAGAAGCTGTGCAGGTTGTTGAGGAATGCTCTGTGATTCTCCGGGGACTGCTCGGAATTGAAGACTTTGATGCCAATGGCGGCGCACACGTGGCCAACTGAGCCCAGGCTTTGATGTCCTCGCAAGTCCGAGAAACGGAAATCTTGCAGACGACGTGCGGTATCGGATTGCGATGGGCACTCTAACGTCTACCTGGCTCGAAAGTCCCCTTGGGCCCTGCCACCCTTCTCACCTCAACGAGATACGCGAAGTTGCTTGTGAAGGAACGATTGAGAAGACCCTCGACTTTCTCCAGTTGGACGCGACCGCGGTCTGGCAAGTGCTCAACGAGAACCAGAATATGGGGGAGGCCCTCCGGCGTTGTGTTGACGCGGATGATGGTATTTTTGTGCTTCAGGGGAAATTGCGGTGCTCGCGAGCTCTCTGACTGTGGCTGGGCCTGGAAATGAAAGCGAACGGACCTGTAGTCCCGGAGAAGTCGGCATTACTGCGAAAAGTCAGCTGCACCTTCTTTGTTGGCTTGATGCGCAGCTAATAGACACACGTGAGAAGAATCGTTGCCGTGGATGGAGCAGCTGTGGTAGCTATGGTAGCTGGTCTCGGGAAGTTCTCCAGTCGAGTACCTAGCTTTGGGAGCAAATTGGTGTTGATCTGGGAGAAGGCTTCGCGACGAGCTGGGTGATGAGGAGTATAGATCAGTAGGATAGAGCGATCAAATTGGACAATTGAAGCGAAAGGCTGCGGCGAGAATAGGTCCGTAGTGGATAAGAAGAGACGGCACGAGGAGGAAGAGCTTGTTTTCCGACCTCTACAACTGGCTCCGGGGCCTCGTCTTGGAAGATCTACAGTGACTGGGCGCACTGCATCTCCAGCTTAGCCACCACTACCTACCTTACCTAAGGTAAGTTCGATGTCGGCGAGATCCCCTTCGAGGCGTGGGTCACGTGGCCTCTGAGGAGCGCCCGTGAGGCTGGGCAGAGCCGCACGACAGACACTATTGTGTTGGCGGCCGCTCTGAAGCCCCAACATGCCCCCTCTGCCACCGTCCCCCCGACATCGATGCCCCGACGGCTCAATTGCACCAGAAGTCAACTTATTCCGTGCTCAGAGAGGCACTCTCGAGCTGGCCATCACGACGTCGAGACACTTCCCCCAGACGTCGGCCTGCGCCACGGGAGGCAATATTCCGATGGCTTGGAATTTTCCGAATGGGTGCGGCAATACATCACAGCATTGCTCAGTCCTCACACAAGCTCCTTGGAGACATTTCCACGACACTGAACATTGCGATATCTAAATCTTCATTGAAGAATACAGCGAATGAACTGATGGTGTGCTGGTAGATGCAAGGTTTCACATTGCTCGTGCCTGGGCAATCACAATGCACGACGGGAACAGCACCAAGAACATGATTCTCTCTTTCGTGGCGATGCAAGCTGGGGCTGTTGCGATGCATCTGGGCACAGAGCGACACAACCGTCAATACAAGGGCGAATAAAAGCCATCAATGCAAGAAATCTAAGTGTATTGCTGGCAAAAATGGTTCTCCTGAGGCTCTGGCCCTCTTTGGTGTAAGCTCAAAGGATAATGTTCATCAACCCACACAATCATAACCCAATCATACCACCGCATAACACCTGCTCCTACTTATACCATTGTCCTCCTCCAATATGACCTTAAATGTGTTCGGTCGTCAACCTCCCAAGGTCAACTTGTGTCCTGTGTTGGTTTTGTCACTCTGAACGATCCTTCTCCAGCCCGTCACAAGCTTTCTGGATCTCCTCTCTGACCTTACTGATATCTCGGAAAGTCCCATCAACGTGCTCGCTCGTGCTCGTGCCGTACTACCGCTGGAACATATGGATTGGGAAGTGCGACCTAAAGACAGTCACAGCACATGGCCCTCACTTTCCAGGTTCACAGCAGCGGCAACAAGGCCTGGCACTCGCATTCCATCTTCTTATGGACGGATGGCCACCTCCGGCATGCGGGGTCATGGGCAGTGGGTCCCACCCATGCGCAGCGGGACCTGCCCCCCGTGTCTCGGTTATCGACGCAAGGCTACCACCAATCTCTCTCGGGTTAGACAGATCGACGCAATTGCAGGCAGGAATTGGGGGCCGAATTCATCCCAGAGGATACATTTGTGGCCGGGCAGTGGGACCGGGCTTGATCAAATTTTCCGGCTCCGCGTCGCGCCTCGGTGGGGCAGTGTACCTGCCAGTCTGGCTCAACTCGACGTGTTACGTAAGTGCCCAGCAAACACGCCGACCTCAGCGGAAGGTGCGAGTTGGGATTTCCCTGTTGCCGATTTGGCCACCGGTTCCTTCTGATCCAGAGCGAGCAGAGTTGAGCATGACAGATTCGCCCCGAAACAAAACAACGCATTCTCCCTCGCCTTGCCATCCGAGTTCGACTTCGAGAACCGCCCAACGTCATCCGAGCCTGCACAACTTGACCGCACGTTCCACTTGGACTGCGAAGCTTGGCCCGGATCTGGCCGGACTGTCAGATGATTAATCAACGAGAATCCGGAGTTTGGTGCCGTCATCCAGAACACCAGCACAGCCAGGACCGCCCGCAGCACCGCCGTCAGCGAAACCACCAGCAGTATTGTCCAGGGGGTCGCCAGCAGCCGAAACAGAAGACGGGACGGGATGCAACATCCCGTGGCTTTCTGCGGCTTCCCACGTCTTTCCAGTCTTCCAAACTCTCGCCTCGTCCGAGTTATGCCTCCTGGTTATGATCACCGCGATCGTCGAACTTTTCGGGTGGAGAATCTTAGAGCGGCTCTGGCCTTCGCGGCATTCCTCTGGAACGGTCCCGTTTCAGGCGCCCAGCGGCTAGTGCTACTGCGGACCCGCTCTGACTTGTGCTGTTCTTCAGCCGCGCTGCATTGGCCTGACTCTCAATGGCCCCCGCCATTCCAAACATCACAGACAACCAGGTAGTACTCCTTAACACCATACAAAAGGCGCAGCGGCTGATCAGACTCAATCAAGCACGAAGGATCAAGGCTGCGGGGCAGAAGACTGGATGGCGGCGTCGCGACGTGACGGTCTGGGTATTTACTTCCTTGGGCGTCTTACCGAGACCGCAATCTAGAAGAATCCAGCCGCATGCTCGAGGTTGTGCTCCCAGGAAATTCTCCGGTAGATTTGAGCATGAAGAGGAATAGCTATCGACCCGAGCGGCGGAGCGTCTCATTGAACGACTCGATTTGGATCATACCCTGGCAATTTCACGGCTGATGTAGCCCCGGTCTCCGCTGAAGGGCTTGTTCACGGATGAGAGCGGCGGTATATTTGAAACCGGCAAGTTGAATCCTAGCAGTGGTCTGGGGAATGCCAGCCCAGCCTTGCGCAAAGGAACGCGGATCATCAATGAGGGCCATGGGGACAGTGGTTTGTTGTACGTCGGCGAGTCAGAAACGCCATGTTGGCCGTTTGGCGACCATCGATGTCGAGGCCGAGACGCAATAAGGCCAAAGATGAGTGGGAGGTAGCGAAGGTGGAACAGAGTGGACTGGATTTTCCATGAGAATGGCTGAAAGGTGTGTTTGTGCGGGCTGCAAGTCGTTATCGCTCAAGGTGACGAAGAAGATGATCCCAACGTCAGCCCCGTGATGCTGAATCGTCGGGATCTGCCTCTACCTCGGGAGCAATTCCAGGGAATCAGGTTGAGAAGAGAGCCGACAAAAAAGGAACAAACAGCAGACACAACCAAAAAAACACGTAGGAGATTCTAATGTCTTCCCAGGCATAGCATCCGCGGTCATCCACGGTCATCCAAAGAACTTTGCCAAACTAAGTGCATAGCATCCTCAGGTAGCCCGCGCAATGCGGCCATGCCGCAACTACGAAACCCTCGAATCCAATGTTGCATCAGCGCGAAGCTTCGAGTTACCGCAGACGCCAATGGCTCCAATTCAATCCTGAAAGGTCGGAAGGACTAGCCAGAATTCAGTGGCACAATGCCCAGAAGGGACCGAAGTCGCCTGCTTGCGCATTCATTGGCCAGCATTCTCCTCAGGAAACGCTGTCTCTTCCACCGACACGCCCACAATTATGATCCTGGGGCACTTTTCTGCGCATCACTCGCAACAAATAGCGGAACAGCGTGTGCAGCATCAAGGTCCTCGCTCCTCCTCCATGGACTCTCTCCAGTGGCCCACGCCGAGCTCAACTCCAAATTGGTCTCAACAGTCATCGATGGAAATGAAGGGATTCACGGGACCAGACCTCTGTCCTCATCCAAGCCGACCTAGTATGCCCATCCCCTCGGGCCTCAACAAACGACTGGTCGGCCGGAGCCTTTGACTTACGGAAGCTCGGTTGCGATGTTATCAATTTGTTACCTCCCGCTTTTCGTCATTGAGACCCGAAGAATCTGGCAAAGGGATGCATTAGACGCCAGCGAGACTATCATTTTTTCTGCCTTGATCATGTGCACTCTCCTAACCTCCCTTGCTTACTTGAGGTAGCAATCGACCCCTTCGAGATCGACCGCGAACAAGATACCGATAGAAGACGAGCATCTGACCGACAGCGAGTCCCCATGAAGAATGGGTTCTGACCGGGAACCGTGACCTGTCATCTCGCGGATTTGCGGGAACTGCCAGTGTCTGGGGCGCATAACTGACGTTATGCAGCCTTCGACGAATCGGTCCATCTCTGCACAACGAAACCTTACTTGCTTCCGCCCTTCTAGCACAATGGTGTCGACAGATCCAATTTAGGACGTCGGTCGGTTTGCTCTCCGGATTGCATTGGTTACTCCCGCCCTGGTACTGCATCCTCTTCGTCATTGAAGCTTGTTACTCGAGCGGCTTCAAGATTAAAGAATCAGTCCTGATAGGTTTTCGTTCGCAAACGCCATCCCCGGGTACCCAAACGCTCTCTTCTCGCAAGAAAGAGCAGGCACTTTGTTGTGTCCAGCAGCAACATTTCCCACGCCACCCACCACTCAATCTTCGGCTGTCAGTCCAGTCTCACTGAGACTTTCTTGTCTAGAAGCTCGACCGCTATGACACAATGGGGCTCTTATGACATCCAAATTTGGGTCCACCCAAATTCTGGCTGGTGGTTCTGGTATGTTGAAGAAGCCTTCGGGCTTCTGGGGCCCCCGGTTGATATCAAACCTTCAGCCGGCCATACTCTCAGCCAGATGTCCGCCAACAGTACGTCCTCTCAGGCCAATTACCTCGGGTGGCGAATGACGGCGACTGAATGCCAGGTATTGCCCTTCGCCGGTATCCAGTTCCAAGGGAGACCTTAGACCAAGACAACGACTGCCTCTTCCATTCTCGACCACAAGAAACAGATCACAATTATCAAGGATCACAAACCGAGATGACCAGCATAATGAACGCACAGCCATGGCCTTCGGCGTCAACCTTCCGCAGCCGAAACCTCGCCATTCTACACTAAATACTTCCTCTCATTCCTTCCCACCGTCCACATCGTTCTCGCGGAACCAGACAGCCAACCTTAGTCGACAACCTCTCATCGTTCATCGAGCAGGCCCAAGTGCTCACTAGAGCGCTAAAGCTGGGGCATAACAACCGGCCCACTACTCGAGACAAGAAAACGAATTTATTCGCAAACCCGAGGACAGCGCTTTGTCAAGACTTTCGACGTATATCGGGCACCTTCATACCAATCTCGACAGTCACCCTATGTCATCTTCAACATGAGAAACAAAGACAGACTTTGCCGAAAAGAGCAGACGAAGGACATGCGACCAGAGGTGGATAACTGAGGTACCTTCCTCTACCAAGGGCACGGCATCCTGCTGTGTAGGATAGCCTTCTTATGAATTGCGTCTATTTGGTCTTTCATTCTCTGGCAGTGTCGCTGACAGCTTTCTTTCTCACGTTTTTTCCGGTGCACTCCGATCCACCAACAAGTCGTCAGCGGACAGCCGGGTTTTGGACCCCCAAGAAAGCCGTACCTCTGCTTGCAGTGTTCTCTTTTCTGGAAACCTCCTGTGGACGTTAATTCGATGTACTTCGTGGCACAAGTTTGAATTCATCCCCTCCCTTCTTACTTCAGCCAAGCTCGAGCCGTTATGCCGCCGCCACGTGAGCCGGAACCCGATTTTCGAATTGCTTCCTAGGCGCCATGTCACACTGATGTTGAGAACATGCTCAACTCTCCATGCCGAGCAGGTTGTCGTCAGCTTACAGGTAGTCCACTGACGGGCAACCACTTTGTGCTGATTCGCCGGATCCTCCCCCGCGGTGGTTTGGCTGAGACTCGAAAAACCAAATCGCCACCGCTAACCCCCCCAGACGTACGATATTGTTCTTCCTTGTGGTCAGGTTACGCGTTTTTGAGTCCTCGTTGGCTACTCTAGAAAGTCTGGTAGCCGCCGACAGACTAAAGTGAATCCAAAACGATGCTTTCACGTTGTACACAGCGGGACCCGTTGATGCTTTGAACCTGGTGGCTGGCTCCTCGGAGATTTACTTCTGTACAGGTGTCCGGGTTCCGATCCTCGTTCCCGGAGCAGCTCGAGTTCGATGTTGAATATACTTAGCTGGGGGTTCTCTTCTTTCTCAATGACTCTTCTACATCTTCTCGATGCCCTTAAGCGAGCCCATCTAAGTCCTTCGGCCCGAGGACCAGATCAATGATATTTAGCAACGACCTAATTACAAGTTCCAGGCTGGCATCCTTCTCCGAGACCAGGACTTGCTGGCTCATAACGCCGTGAGTGTCACCGTTGGCTTCACGAACAAGCTGAGACTGCCTCTTTGGACGGTGATTACTGGTCGTGATCTGTCTGCGATGCTCCGTCCTGAGCACGTCCTTAAGAGACCATTCGTCTGATACCGCCTCTTTGTAGTCACCCGTCTACGACCAGCTTCCACGTCAACGGCAGCCAGTAAACAGCTCGGGCTCGAATTTGAAACCGGAATAATAGTCATGATCTTAAGCATCCGTTCATGAGCTTTCAGCTTCGATCTGGATTACAGCTCTCGGGCAGGGGCCAGTGCAGTGTGGGGTGTTTAAGCTGTCCGAACTGCATAAGAAGGCAATCCTAGCGTGAGAGTGGCTTCCTCGGCTATTTCCAGTATCTGCTGACGATGTCACCGTTCAAGCACTCAGTCCTCAGCCCAATTCCGCACGAATCGTTCAGGACACCATACCAGTGACCAAACCAGGAAAACTAGAACGGAGTCGCCGTTATTCAACATAATCAGCTCTTAAAGAATCCCGCGCTCTTCAATGAATACGCAACCTGAACCGACGCTCAGCAAGTACATACTAATATTAAGCAAATTCGGCCGAAAAGAATCATGAGGAACGCCCCGCATCCGTTGAGATACGAAAAGCCGCAACCCAAATAATTCCCAATCGAACTAGACACCCAAAGGAAGGTTGTCTACCACCCGAGACTGGAAGTTATGGGATGGGAAGAGTCACATTGGATGACAGGAGCTTTTTTTCACGGCCAATCTGTTCCATCTCTTACCGACTTTTACTCATTCTCGAAGCAGCTTCATACACCTTGACCACAGATAGCCATTGATGCTTGTATCTATCCCATTTCAAGAGCCTGCCTCTGCTCCGTTCATTCTTCTGCTCAGTACGTCTTTGGCTCTCGCATCTTGCCTTCTATACACATTTTTATCTACACCCTTTTCCAGACCAACTCCAGGGCTTATTTTGCGCGGATTTTGGATCAAACTCCCCCACAGACTGCTACCTTTATCAATCTTCCTTTTCTACCGGAGGTGCACTCCTATCCCTCCCGTTTCCAAAGTCCTTCTTCCTGCTGTCTCTCTTTTCCTTTCATCCTCTTTTTCTCGCGGCGCTAGCCGACAACCTGATTGCTTCAAGTAAAAGCTCAAAGCCCTGCTGACAGGCAGCTCCAAGTCTTGGACATCCTTGGACATGTCCGGCCGCCACAGAGTTCCGCATCCCAAGAGTCGCCGTTAAATACACAAACCAAAAAACATATCTTTACCCTTTTCCACTGGAAATTGTATTCGGGCTTAGCTCAGCCCTCTGGATTTCTGGAGAATTGGCCGATGATGAATTCGATGTAATGGACGGCACCGCTACCAACCAAGCTGGAAGTATTTATCCACATAGCACGCCTTTTTCAGGTACATGACACTCGATGATCGGCTTAGGGTCAATATCACACAGCTTTAAGGGCCCGGCATGAGGCGTTCTCTAAAGTGAACTCTTGTCTGCGTATTGTCATCTCATTTCTCCACAGCGGCAGTTAGAAAACCATCAACGTGGCCTTAATTTCTCTTTTCTACTTCGGAGCAGGTACGTTACTTCCTTACTGCAAAGTAAGTAAGTTTACTATTTCGTGGCCACTAGTGTCAGATTGAGCGGTGGCCAGGGTGCGCGCGAAGCGCGGGATTTACGGTCTCTAGCGTAGAATAAATGATTAATCTATAGTAGAGTACTTAGTAAGGCTTCCCCTAAGTAAAAAGTAAAGCCTTTATATTTATATAAATAAGAGTATATAGTATAAACACTATATATAATAAATAAATACTAATATATATTTATTAAAATCTTTAATTTAACAATTAATAGTTTAATTAATTTATTTATAGTTATAATTATAAATATTATTATGTCGTATAGCTCCACTAAGCCTAGCCGACCTAGGTAGAGCCTTATAGGCGCTCCTTTAGAGTTATATAACCTATAGTTAGGGATATTTTATATCCTGCGTAGGGTACTTTATGTTAGATTGAGCAGTGACTAGAGGGCGCGGGAAGCGCGGGATTTACAGTCTCTAGCGCAGAATAAACAATTAATCCGCGACAGAGTACTTAGTAAGGCCTTTCTTAAGCAAAAAGCAAAAGCCTTTACACCTGTATAAATAGGAGCATAAGGTATAAATACTATATATAATAAATAAAGACTAATATATACTTAAAAACTTTTTAATTTAGTAATTAATAGTCTAATTAGTTTATTTATAACTATTATTATAAATAGTATTATTTTTTTTATATTAATTATATATTTAACGTAATAATATTTATTTTAAAC
>JAOWMA010000526.1:0-22428 GCA_025962755.1 Colletotrichum tropicicola
AATAGTATTTATAGTAATAACTATAAATAGACTAATTAGACTATTAATTATTAAATTAAAGGTTTAATAAGTATATATTAGTATTTATTCATTTTATATTATATTTACACCGTACGCTCCTATTTATATAAATATAAAAACTTTACTCTTTACTTAGGGGAGGCTCTACTAAGTGCTTTATTATAGATTAATTATTTATTCTACACTAGAGACTATAAATCCTACACTTTATATACACCCTAGCTACTACTTAATCTAATAGGTTTTAAGTATATATTAGTACTTATTTATAATATATAGTCTCTATACTATGTACTTCTATTTATATAAGTGTAAAGGCTTTACTCTTTACTTAGGGGAGGCCTTACTAAGTACTCTACTATAAATTAATTATTTATTCTATACTAAAGACTATAAATCCTATACTTTATATACACCCTGGCTATTACTTAATCTATTAAATTAAATAATAGCTAGGGTGTGCGCGAAGTATAGGATTTATAGTCTTTAGTATAGAATAAATAATTAATCTATAGTAGAGTACTTAGTAGGGCCTCCCCTAAGTAAAGAGTAAAGTCTTTGCGCTCGTATAAATAGGGGCGCGCGGCATAAAGACCATACACAACGAATAAGTACTAATATACGCTTGTTGAACCTTCAATTTAATAAAAACCTTCCCTAACGGAAGGTATACAAGAGAGACTTAAGGGTAGGCTTAGAATAGGGGGTTAAGGATAAGAGGGAGTACAGAGGTGTAGACATACAGCTTCCCGAATAAAAATACATTATTACACACTATGTTCTTTCGTAGAGGATCTCCTCTCGTCTGTAACAACACAACACTAGACCAAGGATCAAACGCCACACACCAGACGCACCCGCGACGAGACGAACCCCTCAGCTCCCACCGTCTCACCCAATCGCCGGCCGTTCTGGCCGCGCGCTGGAGATGACCTTGAAATGGCCCCTGGTCCAGCAAGTACCGGAACGTCCGGCCTTCCTGAGAACCCGAAGCCTGCAGGCCTCGCCCACCTGCCCCCCTGCTGGCGTACGGTGTACCTACAATTCGGCGAGTGACATAATGTGTCAGCGGAAGCCTGCACACTTGAAGCCGCCGTCTGCTGATGGAGACATGGATATGGGCCTGTTGGCGTGCCCCACGAACCAGATGGCAGGCGCAGACCCAGCACATTGTTTCTAACTGGACTTTCAGGTTCCAAGGCACGTATTAGTATACTACCGCTTCCAGACAGGCTGCGCGGCGGGATAAAACAGGACGTCGCGTCCCCTCCAATACGGGGTCATACCTTGGGTTGGGTACCTTATCTTAAGGTACTAAACAAGATTTCAGCGCAATCGAGGCGGAAGCCAAAAGAAGTAAACAGCGACCGACGCACAAGAAGCAAAAAAGTCAAACTCAACCCAAGGGACAGGGCACCTTGCGGCGGTACTTCCATACCTACCTACCTAGGTACCTGTAGATAAGGTACCTAAGGTGTTCTGTTCACCAACGGTCGGCGTCGCCTCAGTCAGCACTCAGTGGCGGTGCTTCCTGTGGTGCCTACACTAGGTACCTAGGGAAGGTAGGTACCTTACCCCAGGTGAGTGTGGTGCCGGGCAAAGGCAGGTGCGAAGTCAATGTAGGTAGGTGCCTTGGGCCGCACCGTAAGACCCACTAAAAGCACCATGTGGGTTCATACCAAAAAAAGCCAATGGAATCTCCATCGTTCCGTCCAGTATCGCTCCCAATGCCCCTGTCCAGGTCCGAGGCGTCCCATCCCGTCCTTGATTTGGCACTGTCGCTGCCAGCGCAAACCCAATAGCTTACTGACTGAGGTGAGGTGAAGTGTGTGCCCGCCGGGCCATGCATGTGCTAGTTGACTTCCACTCGTGCCTTCAGCGAACACGCTATGGGGTTGTCGTCTTCATGGTTTCTCTCCTCGATGGGTCGTGACTTGGCCACCTGACGACGGCTGGATGAAGTGCATTGGGAACCGTGGCCCTCGGGTGCCTGGGTGCCTTAGCGTGTTGATGGTTGGTTTCGATGCAAGATGTCGCGACTGTACTCGCCCACAGACAAGACGCGCTGCAAGCCCTGGTTCCTTGCCCAGCTGGGTCCATTCAATTGTTTCTGTCCAGTCAGCGTCCAGAAATCCGTCGCACAGCCACGTCTAAGGTCAGCAGAAGTGTGAAGGACTGAAAAGTGAACGTTTGACGTCCCAAGGTCCACTTTCAGACCCGCCCCGCCAGTCCTCTGCCTTGTACATTGTACTCGTTCCTCCTTGGCACTCGCTGGGATGGGTTCGGCCCTCTGCGACTTCTGCCACTGAGCCTGGACGACAGGTGTGTCCAATCCCTGTCCTGCAAGCCTGTGGCCCCCCTTTTTTTTCCTTTTTTTTTTCCTTTTTTTTCTTTCTTACACCACCCTCCCCCTTCCCCTTTCCGCTCTTCCCCTGGCGTATCTCTTCTTGCCTGCGCAGGCTTCGCACAGCAGGACGCATTTAGCAGCGGGAAGGCAAGTCAAGGATAGAAGAAAAAAAAAGGGGGGACGACGCTTGGAATCTTCCTTTCTTCCCCCCCATCCTACATGTACCTTACCTCGCGCTGTATCTGGTAGATTTGGTCCACCCAGCCACCTCTTGCCTACCTAGGATACCTATACTACCTAGGTGCTGTTAGTGAGGAGCGGGCATCTTCCACTCTTCCTTCTATCTGCCATTCAGGTACCTTAAGGTACCTTACCTCATCCCATCCCTTAGCCGCCTGCTGTTCCTTCCACACCACTCACCCCCTTTTGTGGCCTTGTGGCGTGGGCGTGCTTCCAGTGTCAAGGTGCCCTGCCCACCTCCTCAGGTTCCCCCTTCGCTCTTACCTCACTTCACCTTGCCTCTCCCGCATACTTCTCCTCCACAACCCGCTTTCCGTCACCCCTTTCTTTCCTCTCGACACTCTTCTCGCCTTAATTCACCACGCTCGTTTCTGAGACGGCCTGCAGAGGCAGTCGCGAAAACAAAACAACCTCACCAGTCCAGTCCATCGCTTGCGCTCTGCTTCTCCTCCAATTCTAGGCAGAGTCGGCCAAGCTTTCTGGGCTCCCTTCCGGTTGCTCGAATCTACGCATCGCACTGCTCCCGGCGCCGGCCCCCAACCCCTTTGGTACTTGACCAAACACCATCACCAAGCCAACTACGCCAATCGCTTTTATCTTTTGTGTTTTCGCAGCCTCTCCCCTCCCGAAAGGGTCGGCGACGAACTCGATTCTTCACTCCAACGACTGTCGTTATCCTCTTTTGTGCCGGCCACATCAGTTTGGGCACACGAACACCAGCCTTTCGCTGATATTTCTCTGCTACCCGAATCCAACCTCATGGTTTTTGGACGGTCAGTCAGAATTTCTCCTGACCCGAGCCCGCGCCGCTTTGCCTGCCAGCCATCTGGCCATATACATGTCCTCGTGCTAACCCGTCGTAGATAATCGCCTGCAAATATGTCAGGATACCCAGCCGGTGGTGGTGGTGGTGGAGGTCACCACGACTACGACGACGGCTACGGCCAGCAGGGTCGTGGCCACGGGAATAATGGCAATCAACAGACGGACTCGTACTACCAGGATGACCAATACTACGATAACAATGGCTACGATTCCCATGGTCATCATCAGGGAAATGATGGCTACTACGATGAGTCGTATGTTAATTCATTTCTCTCAATTCCTCTTGTCTTCCTGGACTGACGAAATATCACGCAGGGGCTATTACAATGCCGACCCGAACAACCCGTACCATCAGGAGGGCGGTTACTACGACAATCAGGACCAGTACCAAGACGATTACTACAACAATAACAACGGCAATGGCGGCAACGGCGGCAACGGCTACTATGACCAGGACTACAATCAAGGCTATGGCTCGGGTGCCCGACGACAGGGCTCTGAGGAGGACTCCGAGACCTTCAGCGATTTCACAATGAGGTCAGACATGGCCAGGGCCGCCGACATGGACTACTACGGTCGAGGTGACGAGCATTACAACGGCTACGACCACGGAGGTGCCCGAGGCTTCAGACCCCCTTCTTCTCAGATTTCGTACGGCGGCAACCGGTCCTCTGGTGCATCCACGCCCAATTACGGCATGGATTATGCCAACATGATGTCCGCTGCGTCCCGAGAGCCGTATCCAGCGTGGACTTCAGATGCTCAGATCCCATTGTCCAAAGAGGAAGTCGAGGACATCTTCCTCGACCTCACCTCCAAGTTTGGCTTCCAGCGTGACAGCATGCGCAACATGTACGACCATCTTATGATTTTGCTGGACTCAAGAGCCTCGCGCATGACCCCGAACCAAGCTCTCCTTTCCCTCCACGCCGACTACATTGGCGGCGATAACGCCAACTACCGCAAGTGGTACTTCGCTGCCCACCTCGACTTGGACGACGCCGTGGGCTTTGCCAACATGAAGAAGGGCAAGGGCCTGAAGCGGAAGGCGAAGAAGAACAAGAAGAAGGGTGAGGCTGAAAATGAAGCTGAAGCCCTGGAAGATCTCGAGGGCGACAACAGCCTTGAGGCTGCAGAGTACCGCTGGAAGACTCGGATGAACCGCATGTCCCAGCACGACCGCGTCCGCCAGCTCGCCCTTTATCTCCTGTGCTGGGGCGAGGCCAACCAAGTTCGTTTCATGCCCGAGTGTTTGTGCTTCATCTTCAAATGCGCCGACGACTACCTCAACTCGCCTGCTTGCCAGAACTTGGTTGAGCCCGTTGAAGAATTCACCTTTCTCAACAATGTCATTACACCTCTGTACCAGTATTGCAGAGACCAGGGTTACGAGATCTCGGACGGCGTCTACGTTCGTCGTGAGCGCGATCACAACCAGATCATCGGCTACGACGACTGCAACCAGCTCTTCTGGTATCCGGAAGGCATCGAAAGAATCGTTCTCGGCGATAAGACGCGCCTTGTCGATATCCCCCCGGCTGAGCGTTACCTGAAGTTCCAGGACATCAATTGGAAGAAGTGCTTCTTCAAAACGTACAAGGAGACTCGCTCTTGGTTCCACCTGCTTGTTAACTTCAACCGCATTTGGATCATTCATTTGACCATGTTCTGGTTCTACACCTCCTTCAACGCTCCCAGTCTGATTGTCGGGTCCTCGTACCACCAGCAGGTCAACGAGCAGCCGACTACAGCCCAGCAGTTCTCCATCTCCGGTCTCGGTGGCACCATTGCGGCGCTTATTCAGGTTTTGGCAACGCTGGCCGAATGGGCGTACGTCCCTCGTCGCTGGGCTGGCGCACAGCATCTGACCAAACGTCTATTGTTCCTGCTCCTCATTCTGGTCATCAACGTTGCGCCCTTCGTTTTCGTCTTCTTCATCAAGATCGGTGGCGACGAGATTGCCAAGATTCTTGCCATAGTGCAATTCGTCATCGCGCTACTTACGTTCCTCTTTTTCTCGGTCATGCCGCTTGGCGGTCTCTTTGGAAGCTACCTGACCAAGAACTCTCGCAAGTACGTCGCCAGTCAGACGTTCACTGCAAGCTACCCGCGCTTGCAAGGCAACGACATGGCAATGTCATACGGTCTCTGGCTCTGCGTTTTCGGCGCGAAATTCGGAGAATCATACGTCTACCTGACACTGTCATTCCGAGATCCCATCCGGTATCTATCCATCATGAACATTGAGTGCCTTGGCGACAAGCTCTTCGGTAATATCCTCTGCCAGAGGCAGCCAATGATCTTGCTGGCTCTGATGACTTTCACGGATCTAATCTTTTTCTTCCTCGACACGTACCTGTGGTACGTCTTGATCAACGCCTTCTTCTCCATCGCCAGATCGTTCTACATCGGGTCCTCGATCTTAACTCCCTGGAGAAACATTTTCTCCCGGTTGCCGAAGCGCATATACTCCAAGGTCCTGGCAACTACCGACATGGAGATCAAGTACAAGCCGAAGGTCCTGATCTCCCAAGTCTGGAATGCCATCGTCATTTCGATGTACCGCGAGCACCTGCTCGCCATCGACCATGTCCAGAAGCTTCTGTACCACCAGGTCCCCTCTGAGCAGGAGGGCAAGAGAACCCTGAGAGCGCCTACATTCTTCGTCTCCCAGGAAGACCACTCTTTCAAGACTGAATTCTTTCCCGCTAACAGTGAGGCTGAGCGACGTCTCTCCTTCTTTGCTCAATCTCTGTCGACTCCTATTCCCGAGCCTTTGCCCGTCGATAACATGCCGACCTTCACCGTCATGATTCCTCATTACAGCGAAAAGATTTTGCTCTCTCTTCGTGAGATCATTCGCGAAGACGAGCCGTACTCTCGTGTTACACTCTTGGAATACCTCAAGCAGCTGCACCCTCACGAATGGGACTGCTTCGTCAAAGACACGAAGATTCTTGCCGATGAAACATCTCAATTCAACGGCGACGCGGAGAAGAACGAGAAGGACACCGCGAAGAGCAAGATCGATGATTTGCCCTTCTACTGCATTGGTTTCAAGTCGTCCGCACCTGAGTACACTCTTCGAACTCGTATCTGGGCCTCGCTCCGCTTCCAGACCTTGTATCGCACGATCTCAGGCTTCATGAACTATAGCAGAGCCATCAAGTTGTTGTACCGTGTGGAGAACCCTGAGGTTGTCCAGATGTTCGGTGGCAACTCTGATAAGTTGGAGCGTGAGCTGGAACGCATGGCTCGTCGGAAGTTTAAGCTCTGCGTGTCCATGCAGCGCTTCGCCAAGTTCAAGAAGGAGGAGATGGAAAACGCCGAGTTCCTGCTGCGCGCGTACCCTGACCTCCAGATTGCCTATCTCGATGAGGAGCCGCCCGTGGCTGAGGGTGAGGAGCCGCGTCTGTACTCTGCCCTCATCGATGGACACTCCGAGGTAATGGAGAACGGCATGCGCAAGCCGAAGTTCCGCATTCAGCTTTCTGGCAACCCCATTCTGGGAGACGGCAAATCCGACAACCAAAATCATGCCCTCATCTTCTACCGTGGCGAATACATTCAGCTTATCGACGCTAATCAGGACAACTACCTTGAGGAGTGTCTCAAGATTCGAAGTGTCCTGGCCGAGTTCGAGGAGATGAAGACCGACAACGTTAGCCCCTACACTCCTGGTGTCAAAAACAAGGTCACTGCCCCTGTCGCTATTCTCGGTGCCCGCGAGTACATCTTCTCGGAGAACATTGGCATTCTCGGTGACGTGGCCGCTGGTAAGGAGCAGACATTCGGCACCCTCTTCGCTCGTACCCTCGCCCAGATCGGTGGCAAGCTCCATTACGGTCATCCTGATTTTCTCAACGGTATCTTCATGACAACTCGCGGAGGTGTCTCCAAGGCTCAGAAGGGATTGCATCTCAACGAGGATATCTACGCCGGCATGAACGCTCTATTGCGTGGCGGCAGGATCAAGCATTGCGAGTATTACCAGTGCGGTAAGGGTCGTGACTTGGGTTTCGGCTCCATTCTGAACTTCACCACCAAGATTGGAACTGGAATGGGTGAGCAGATGCTCTCTCGCGAGTACTACTATCTCGGAACTCAGCTGCCACTGGATCGTTTCCTCTCATTCTACTACGCGCATCCCGGTTTCCATCTCAACAACATGTTCATCATGCTCTCCGTTCAGATGTTCATGATCTGTCTCCTCAGCCTGGGTGCCCTGCGCCACGAGACACAGAAATGCAACTACAACCGTGATGTTCCCATCACCGACCCTCTGTACCCTACTGGCTGCCAGAACACGGATGCTCTCACGGATTGGGTGTACCGCTGCATCTTGTCCATCATCTTCGTGCTGCTCTTGGCCTTCGTACCTCTCATTTTTCAAGAGGTCACGGAAAGAGGGGTCTGGCGTGCTGGCAAGCGTTTCGCGAAGCAAATCGCCTCGCTCTCGCCGTTCTTCGAGGTTTTTGTTTGCCAAATTTACGCCAATTCGGTACAACAGGATCTGTCGTTTGGCGGTGCCCGGTACATCGGTACTGGTCGTGGCTTTGCGACTGCTCGGATTCCCTTCGGCGTTCTGTACTCACGTTTCGCCGGACCGTCCATCTACTTTGGCTCTCGCCTGTTGATGATGCTTCTCTTCGCCACTGTCACTATGTGGCAGGCGGCGCTCGTCTACTTCTGGATCTCTCTCCTTGCCCTGGTCATTTCGCCGTTCTTGTACAACCCTCACCAATTTGCATGGAGCGATTTCTTCATCGACTACCGCGACTTTCTCCGATGGCTTTCGCGCGGCAACTCCCGCTCGCATGCTTCCTCTTGGATTGCCTTCTGCCGTTTGTCTCGTACCCGTATCACGGGTTATAAGCGCAAGGCTTTGGGTGACCCCTCGGCTAAAATGTCGTCTGACGTACCCCGAGCGGCTATCACGAACTTATTCTGGGGCGAGATTCTTACCCCCCTTCTGCTCGTGGCAGTGACAGTCATTCCTTACCTATACATCAACGCGCAGACTGGTGTCAAGCAAGAACTCAACCGCGGCGAAACCGTGGCGGAGACCAACTCGCTGATCAGAGTCGGCATTGTGGCTCTTGCCCCCATCGGCATCAACGCTGGAGCTTTGATGGTCTTCTTCTTCATGGCTTGTTTCATGGGTCCTCTTCTCAGTATGTGCTGCAAGAAGTTTGGCAGTGTACTTGCCGCCATTGCTCACGCCATTGCCGTTGTCGTCCTTCTGGTCTTCTTCGAGGTAATGTTCTTGCTGGAGTCGTTCAACTTCGCCAGGACTTTACTTGGCATGATTGCTGTTGTGGCCATTCAGCGATTCATCTTCAAACTAATCATCTCGCTTACCTTGACGCGTGAAATCAAGACGGACCAAGCCAACATTGCATTCTGGACGGGCAAGTGGTACTCTATGGGATGGCACTCGGTTTCACAGCCCGCCCGCGAGTTCCTCTGCAAAATCACAGAATTGAGCATGTTCGCCGCCGACTTCGTCTTGGGCCACTTCTTGCTCTTCATCATGCTGCCGATCATCTTGATTCCCAAGGTTGATATGCTGCATTCGATGATGCTCTTCTGGCTCCGCCCTGGGTATGTATCATTTTGCTTTCAGCCCCTTCTCCCCCCACGTCATAGCCACTGGAAAGAAATGCCGATGAGTTGCTAACCTTTCACTTGCAGTCGCCAAATCCGCCCGCCCATCTACTCGATGAAACAGTCGAAGCTGAGACGCAAGCGTGTCTTCCGATACGCCATTCTCTACTTCACCCTGTTTATCGTTTTCATGGCGCTTATGATTGGCCCTGCTGTCGCAAAGGATAAGATCCCCATAAAGGATATGGTTGGTTCTCTGAACGCCGATAATGTGAGGCTCATTCAACCCGACAATCTCAACAATAACAACACGCGGAACAAGACTGAAACCGGTACTGGCGCCAAATCGGGGGCGGCGGCTTCGGCAACGAGCACTCGTAGCGCGGACCGAGTCCGCTTGTTTTAGTAGGGAATGAACCATGGACGAGTAAGGGGTCGGCAAGAGACGTCGTTGCCCTTGGGAGCGGCCCCAGGTTCTCGATGGCAGTTAATCTGCGGGCCAGGCAGTGAGACGGAATTTCTAATGTCCATTGTCAGGAGTGCATTGAGTTGTTCCGACAGCTGCTCTCTTGTTGGTTTTTTTTTTTTTTTTTTTTTTTTTGGTGTGTGCTAGGGCAGGGAATATGGCTGGCATGGGATCACGGCTTCTAGACCTGCAGACTACATATATCGTCTACTGCCCAGAACGAGACTGGACGGGCGTATAATTAAGTCACTTTTTTGTTCAGTACATCTGCTTCGACCAGGCGGGTTTCGTGCAGGCTCTGTCGCACTGGGAGTAGTGATGACTTATGAGCAAGGTTCCGGGGGCCGGATAGTCTGATGAACAGGGCGGGTCTGGGTTTTACTGGCTGGGCGTGGTGGGAATGTTTGCTTGCGTGCTAGCGTGCGGCACATTGGCTGAGTTGGCATGAAGAGTCTGGCGTGGGTGACCTTGGCTCGCGCTACCTCAGACAGCGAGCGGTAAGGCAGGCAGTTAGTTCGACTGCCCCTGAGACGGGCAGCGGGACTATCCAATGAAAAAACGGGATAATTTTCGGCAAGGAGTACGCTCGGGGGAAAACCGCGTCAGAGGTGTCCTCATTCGTGCACCGCAACTCGGTGCTCACGGGCCTGCTCCCAGGTCTCAACGCGTCTTGTCTGCCGTCCAATTGCTTCTTGGAGTGCTGTGTTGTCTTGTGCATGGTGGTGGAATCCGGAGCAGTTTTATAGCGAGCTGCTCAAATGGACCGAGGCACCTTAAGGTAAGGTACGGTACGAAAACCATTCAGAGCTGGTAGGTAATGTTCAGCGCCTCTCGGACTGCCCAAATGAGCGGTGCTCGCCTGGTTACCGAAGGCCGTTGGGCACGCTGGACAAGGAACAATACAGGGCCAGAAAGCAAGATGAAGGGCAACCAATGTATATATTACCACCTACCTTATTTTGGAGAGATGGCGAGAGACGAATGGACGTATAAAGTCCAGTGTGCCGGTGCGGCGGAGTCGCTGTCACCCGTGGCCGCCTGACGTCGGAACCTCGAGGTCCTCCCGCCCGTGCGGCCGTCCGCGCTTCGCTTCGCTCCATTTCGAACTTAGGCGTCTACACATCCCGTCGACGCTCCCATCGCAGACACCCCCCTCGCCCCACGTTCCGTCGCAAAGCAAAGCCTGTCACGCCAACGCCATGGACGCAAGCGAGGCCCAAACTATCGTCACCGCCTGGCTGCGCGAGGCCTCCGCCGCTTTTCAGAAGGTCCCCGGATCTGCCGTGCTGATCCGTTACGTCCAGTCGAGCTACCAGAACGACCCCATTCGCTCCGGCATCGAGCTGGTCCTCTTCATATTCTTCGTCCGCTACCTCCTCTCGCCCTCCTACTCGACCCAGAAGCAGAACTTCATCAAACTTCGTGACGATGTGCGTAGACTGACTTTCGGCCCTCCCATCTGTCGCTGGAGCCGTAGCTGACCACGCTCGCCAGGAAATCGACGAGTTGGTGGACGATTGGACCCCCGAGCCCCTCGTGCCTCCCCTGACGGCACTTGAAGAGATGGAAAATGAGAGACTGCCCGTGATCGTGGGGTGCGCTTCCTTCTGTTCTCTCCTCATTGTCTTGGAAGCAGCGTCGAATGTCTAACATCAGCCAGACCTACTGGACCGAAGACCAAACTGGCAAGCGGCCGAACCGTCACGAACCTCGCGTCCTACAACTTCTACAACTTCAATGCGAACGAACAAATCAAGGATAAGGCCATCCAGACCCTCCGTACCTACGGCGTGGGTCCTTGCGGCCCTCCACAATTCTACGGCACCCAGGACGTGCACATGAAGACTGAGGCAGACATCGCGGCCTATCTCGGCACGGAATCATGCATCGTATATGCCCAAGCCTTCTCTACTATTTCTAGCGTCATCCCAGCCTTCTGCAAGCGTGGAGACATCATCGTGGCCGACCGCGCCGTCAACTACTCTATTCGTAAAGGACTCGAGGCTTCAAGAAGCACTATCAAGTGGTACGCTCATGGCGATATGGACGACCTGGAACGCGTCATGCAAAAAGTGGTCAAGGATCAGAGGGGCAAGAAACTGACGCGAAGATTCATCGTCACCGAGGGTTTGTTTGAGACAACCGGTGACAACGCCGACCTGCCCAGGCTCGTAAGTCTCTCGATTAGATTGCTGGAGCCCCGGCCTTTCGCCATGGTGTCTAATGGAGCGCCCGCAGATTGCATTGAAAGAAAAGTACAAGTTCCGCATTATTCTGGACGAAACCTGGTCTTTCGGCGTCCTCGGCCGCACTGGTCGTGGCCTCACTGAGGCACAAAACGTCGACCCGTCCCAGGTGGACATGATTGCTGGTTCTCTCGCGGGTCCGCTGTGTGCCGGCGGTGGTTTCTGCGCCGGAGCCAAGGATGTCGTCGAGCACCAGCGTCTGACTGCGGCATCCTACACTTTCTCGGCTGCTCTACCCGCCATGCTTGCTGTTACGGCCAGCGAAACCCTGAGCGTACTGCAGTCGAACCCGGATATTCTGACGCAGTGCCGAGAGAACATCAAGGCAATGAGAGCGCAGCTGGATCCTCGCAGCGACTGGGTCATGTGTACCAGCTCTCCCGAGAACCCCATCCTCCTCCTCGTGCTCAAACCCGATGTCGTAACCGCGCGAAAACTCACGAGGGACGACCAGGAACGGCTGCTGCAGGAATGTGTTGATGAGGTATGTCGTCCTTGTATTGAGGCCTACAAACAACTGGACGGGCTGCTGACAAAGGCCTGTTTGGCTTGAAGACACTCGCCAACGGAGTTTTAATCACTCGACTCAAGAGTATGGCTATTGCCAACAACCTCGACCCCAAGGATGACAGCTGGAAGATCCAGCCGGCACTCAAGGTGTGCGTTACATCAGGCCTGCCGAAGAAGGACATTGAAAAGGCAGGCGTTACGATCCGTCACGCCATCACCAAAGTCATGACTCGCAAGTCGAGCAGCAAATCGTCGTGACAGTCAAACGCAATGGTGGTGGATTCCTCAAAAGTTGTTGGGCGGATGGACCATGTTAGATGAGTATGAGCAAGTAATTGTTGCAGGGCGTTCATCACCGGGTCAGCCTGGAACTGGTTGGGATAGACATGATACGCCATTCAGGCGTTTGTGTGACTTTTTTTTTCTTTCTTTTCGTTCTGTTTTTTATGTTCTCACCGAGGAGGTTGAAAAGGTCCCCGGAGCGGTTGGGCTCCCGGACACCCCGCAGCGAGCTCTGACTTGCATGTAATGAAAAGAATACATATACTAATAATACCTGATAGAAATTTGACAGCCTGGTGGCATGGTATCTTGTGTGCTGTCTTGCCACACACGTCTTGAAATGAGGAGAGCAAAGACAGGTGAAACCCAAGGTCCGAGGCATTAGCCAAAGAGAATGGTGAGTTGTTGGGCAACTGCCTGTTAAAGTGTGTCGCCCGCAGCGCGACGGGACGGTACCTGAGTTTAATATACCTTGTCGGTAGGTAGGTAGTTCAAGGTGCCTGCCTAGGTACCTTAGGTAGGTAGGTAGGCCGGGGGCCGTATCCGACTTCCAGCAGGAGCGGGAGGGTCGTGGCTCAGATATGCGCCTGCCCTCCCCAGACGACACGGCCCGGGGGGCTCGGCTGGACCAGCTGGGCGGCGGTGTTGCGCGAGGGAAGGAACGCAAAGCCAATCAGTGGTCGTCCAGCCAGTTTCTGAGCTGCGCTGTCCGGGCCAACATCCTACAACTGGCGTCACCGGCCAGCTCCTGTTGCGAGAGATTCTTGATCTGTGTACACACCCGAGGCAGGAAGCATTCACACATCCTGCCTTTTCCTCTCGCCACAGCTCCATCCTGCCCCATCATTCACATGCCTACCTTACCTTACGCCGCTCGCCTCCATCCTTCACAGTACGTGCCTGACTGCCGATGAACCAAGCTCGTTTGTCATTTGACGATTTTTGCGCCCTTTCACTGCCGCTACGCCCAGCAGAATCCGAGAGACTGACATGAGTAGCCTGGGAGACCGCTGAGACCCTCATTCTCCAAGGGGTGTTCACTCGGAGCATCCCAAATCTTTGTTTTTCAGTTTCGGTTTCTGGCTGAGTTGGGAAAAGAGCAACACCATCAACGCAACCAATCTGTTGGTCCCCCAAGAGACACGAGAAATTGACATTTACGTCGAGTTGGAGAACAAGATATCCGCTGTCTCCTTTCCTAGCACGTTGTCTCAGCCATAAGTGGCCAAGTAGGCCCAGGCCAGGGAGGCATACTCGTCGAGGCAAGCCGCAAGACAAGTCGGGGCTGCGTCGTCTTTTCCCAATCCCTCTTTCCCGCTTCACAAGTCAGATACGTCTCCCTCTGCGGCTCCCTTCCCCCGCAGGTCCCCTTTTCCTGCAGGTCACGCACGCTGCCTCACTTAAGGTATCACATGATAGGCTCATCACCCTCCTCCTCCCTCCATTCCTCCCTTCCGGCCCAGCTCCCCTCAATTCCCCACGGTCTTCATCTAACACCGTTCCTGCATTTCTTGGTATTTTGCCAAGACAACGGGAAGACGGGATCGAACGCTGATTGGTTTGTTACATTCGCGGCTGCCGGGTGTTTGCAAGTCCAGAAACTACTTGACTGCGCCGTGTGCCTACTCTCCCCGAGTGTTGTTCGTCTACTTGATCCAAATTACTCCCCTGTTATCTCTGTCATGCCGCTCGTCGCCGTTGGCTTCGTGTAGCCCCAAGCTGTATCGACAGCGATCCACTCCTTTCAGTCCATGCTGTCGTTGTCTTGACTGGCTGTCGCTCGTTCTTCAACTATACCATTCTTGACTTTCGTTCAACTCGATTCATCCATTCAAAAACTAAGAAACCAGTCAAACTGAATCAATCTCGCTCCTTTCGGACGGGTCTCGGCATAGTCCTTGACCACAGCCTCGACTGGCTCAACTTGCGCGTTCTGCCCTGCACGCCTCGGCCCGGAATAGTGTCTTCAGCTGCTCAACCCGTTGCCCAACGTAGCAGAAAATGAAGTCCACTGGCCTGTCCTCATCGGTTTTCTTGGCCTTGCTCGGGCTGTGTGCCGCTCATCCTCAAGGTATGTAATATGCAAATGTACTGTACTCGTGTGGTATTAAAGGGAACAACTAGGCACTAGAGATGCCAGAGCGGCCGAGCCTGGCAAGATAATAGTCACCGAGACTTCGCTCAACGTGGTCACCGAAGTGCCCCAAGTCGTTGTCTACGTCGACGAGGACGGCAACCCCTTGAAGACACTCACCGAAACGGTCAGGTTTGTGCCTGCTTCTAGAGCGGTCAACCGCACGCCGAAGCCTTTCGGTCTCGAGACTCGCTCCCAAGAGGTTTCCTCTCGAACAAACTTACCGGCGTCCTACTCCGACTATGGCCCTGATTTCTCTTCCTCCTCGCAAACATCGGGCTCCCATTCCTCTTCCCCATCGCCGGCGTCCCAGTCGCTGCCTTCATCCTCTTCTCCTTCGCCCTCGGCGTCTGCCTCTGCGAGTCTCTACGGCGTCGCGTACGCGCCCTACACGTCAAAAGGTGAATGCAAAACTGCGGAGCAGGTGTTGGCCGATTTTGCAGCCCTAAAGGGAAAGTACTCGATTGTTCGTATGTACGGCACAGACTGCAACCAGGTTGCGAAGGCGCTTCCCGCGGCCACGAAGGCGGGCGTGAAGCTTTTCCTGGGCATCTTTGACATTGGCCTGGTTGAGAAACAGGTGCAGACGATTGTTTCGGCCGTCAAAAATGACTGGTCTCGTATCGACACGGTCAGCGTCGGCAACGAGCTGGTGAATAGTGGGCAGGCCAGCGCGCAGCAAGTTGTTACGGCCATGGGCAAAGCGCGACAGCTCCTTCGCACAGCAGGCTACAAGGGCCCTGTTGTCGCGGTGGACACATTCGTAGCAGTGCTGGCCAATCCGTCGCTGTGCGACTTGTCGGACTACTGCGCGCTGAACATCCACCCCTTCTTCGACGGTAACACGGCGGCGGGAGATGCCGGGCCATTCGTGACGAGGATGGTGAGCCAGGTGCAATCGAAGCTTGCTGATCGAGGCAAGCGTGTTGTTTGCACAGAGACGGGCTGGCCCTGGCAAGGAGACAGCAACGGAGTGGCGGTGCCGGGCATCGATGAGCAGAAGTTGGCTGTCGAGTCGATCAAGAAGGCGTATGCGAGCCACCCGCGCGACGTCATCATCTTGTCGGCCTTCAACGACATGTGGAAGCTCTCGGAGGAAAGCACTTTCCATGCGGAGCAGTACTGGGGCATAGGAGGGCTCTACTCGGACTCTGACAAGTGAGCGCGAGTGCTTCACATTGTGGGATGTCTAAGCGTGCCCGGCTGCAGGCAAGCCGTGCACGACGCGACGAAGCGTGCGGGTTCCAGTTCCAGCTGGATTGGCGGCGACTGACGATTCTATGTTACCTGTATTCTATACCAACGTGGTCCTTGGCCTTTTCTACCTACCCAATCGTTGCTGGCTGGTGAAGGACGTCCGTGACATGTTGGGAGCGGGAGGCACGGGTCCCCGAAAAGGAAAAATGGCCAGTCCGAATCCTGCTGGCACGGTGCGGCAACGTTCCGGACAGATGGCGGGCGGATGGGACGGGACGGGGAGAAAGAAACATGCTATTGTGGATCCCTCGAGCGCTGTTTCTCGCATGATTTGCGCCCTTCCACCGTGGCAGTGGAAGCAATCCTGGAATGACATCTGGACTTTGTAAGTCCCCGATCACCCGACGGCACTTTACCTAGGTAAGGTAGGTAGCTAAGGTAGGTACTCAGCTACCTACCTTACCTTACCTACTAGTACCTTGGCTGGGCCTCCAATTACTCAGGTACCCGACGGCAAAGAAAGACGGGGACCCTGCAGGACTCTTGAGCTGATCAACATGCGGTGAACCACGGTGACGGCCCATCGCGTACCTGGATTCCCGCCCGTCCCTTTCCGCGTTCTAGACTCTTTTTTTGCTCTCTCTCCCTCACCCCCTCCCTCCCTCTCTCTCGCTGTCTGTCTCTCTCTCTCTCTCTCTTTCCCCTTTTTTTTCTTTGGTGTAACTAGACTGGTATTACTTCTCCCATCCCATTCCTTGCCCCTCTTGGAGCTACCCTCGCCACTCCGGCGAACAACCGTCGTTCAATCGGTTTCAACACGTTGCTGGAGCCTCGACGACCGGCCTTCGGTCGTCCCTCCCGCCTGTCCCTGCGGCTCAATCGCTACCCAGACGATCGCAATGGCGGCCCCCGCTGCCACCAGTAACGCCGCCGCCGCCGGCTCGGCAACACGCAGAAAGTCCGCAAAGGAAAGGGAGTACCCGCTCATGTCTCGCCGCCAGGTAGAGGGGTTGATCGCCCAGGGCAGGGTCATCACCATTGTCGACCAGTTCGTTCTCAAGCTTGATGGATGGCTGGCCTACCACCCTGGTGGCGACAAGGCCATACACCACATGGTCGGCCGCGACGCCACCGACGAGGTCACTGTGTAGGTCACCCTCCCTATGTCTCCTCGATTCTACATGTGCAACCCGTTTTGGGTTTTGGGGAGGGGGCAGCCATGCACTGACACAATGAGCTGCGACCGCAGACTGCATTCTGCCGGAGCAAAGGCGCAGATGAGCCGGTATCGAATCGGGCGGATCGAGGGACACTGGAAGAACTTCGTGCCGCCCATTCAGGGAGGCAAGTTCAGGACTCTGGAGGACGGTGCCGCCGAGCTCGACGATGCCGAAGAGGATGAACCGATGCGCTTCTTCGGCCCCTCCTCACCCAGCGATGTCAGCTCGCGAGAAGCATCCCCTGTCTTCGACACCGAGAGCGGCGTCCGCCAAAGACACGGTCCGGCTCAGAGCCCGAGCCCGGCATCCGTCTCCTCGACGACTTCCGATGGCGGCGACAACGAAGAAATGGATGGCACCGCATTCCTGGATTCGGAAACACGCAAAAAGATCCGTCTCGACCTCGACAAGTACCCCTCCCTCGACGACAAGACCCAATCTGAAATTGTGCGCAAGTACAGGCTGCTCGACGAGCGCATCAAGGCCGAGGGCCTCTATGACTGCGACTATCGCGCCTACGCCATCGAGCTGATGCGTTACACTCTTCTCTTCGTCGGCATGCTGACCTTCCTGAGCTGGGGTTGGTACATCCCCAGTGCTGCTTGTTTGGGGTGTTTCTGGCATCAGCTGGTCTTTTCCGCCCACGACGCCGGGCACATGGGCATCACGCACCACTTCCACGTCGATACGTGTATCGGCATCTTTATCGCCGACTTCATGGGTGGCCTCTCCATAGGCTGGTGGAAGCGCAACCACAACGTGCATCACATCGTCACCAATTCGCCCGAGCACGACCCGGATATTGAACACCTGCCCTTCTTCGCCGTCTCCCACCGCTTCTTGGGCAACCTCACATCGTCCTATTATGAGCGCATCATGGAGTACGACGCCGCCGCCAAGTTTTTCTTGTCAGTGCAGTCATACCTGTACTACCCTATCTTGTGCTTCGGCCGTTTCAACCTGTACAGACTCTCATGGGACCATTTGATTTTCAGACGCAGTCCCAAAAAGGGCATTGCATGGTGGCACCACTGGCTAGAGGTGGCTGGGCAGGTCTTCTTCTGGTTGTGGTTCGGCTACGGCATCGTCTACAAGTCCATCCCCAACAACTGGGATCGCTTCGTCTTCGTCATGGTTAGCCACATTCTGCAGTCGCCGCTGCACTGCCAGATCACCTTGTCCCACTTCGCCATGAGTACGGCGGACCTGGGCCCGCACGAGTCATTCCCCCAGAAGATGCTGCGGACGACCATGGACGTCGACTGCCCAACCTGGCTCGACTTCTTCCACGGCGGCCTGCAGTTCCAGGTCGTCCACCACATGTATCCCCGCATCCCGCGCCACAACCTGCGCAAGACGCAGAAGCTTGTGCAAGACTTTTGCAATGACGTGGGCATCCCCTACGCCTTGTATGGCTTCGTGGATGGAAACAAGGATGTCATCGGTCGACTGGCCGAGGTGTCTCAACAAGCCGCCATTCTGGCCAAATGCCAGAAGGCTGCGGTCAAGAGCGGAGATATTCTTGGACATCATTGACAGCCATTGATTCGTCTTGTCCTCTTCCCCCGCCCTGTGGCCTGCTGGGGAAGGTGCACTGCCATGACCTGTGTGGAGAAGAAGGAATTAAGGCAAGAAAGAGATAATGCATGTGGCCGGAGCCGGTGGTGCCTGGCCAGATCGGCTGTAATGTCTAGTACGGGATCGATTTGATGTGTGTGAATGTATCTGTGTTGCATGGCATGGCATAAACAGTCCTGATCCGATTCGTCCGTCCAGCAGTGCAACCCACCGCTACTCTCAAAGCCACAAGCGCAAGCACACCTCATTTTCAGTTTACATGTTTGGGCACTCATGATCATTATTGCTTTTTTTTGTGCCCATCGGGAGGATAGGGGAGGGGAAGCAGAACATGTGAGTAGGCGAGGCTGGCTGGGCAACAAGGTGTCTTTCCGGCTTCAACGCAGACCAATGGAAACCGTACGGAATGATGGGCGGCACCACCATGAACCCATGTCCCTTGTCTCTGCTTGTTTCTCTCCGTCACGGACCCAGCGCATCGCGTCCTTCATGTCTCTTCCCTCGTTCCTCTATCGCACCCCGGGGAACTCCGAGCCTCACGCCTTCGATCCGTGGAACGATCTGAATCGCTGTGTCAGTACCATATGCGAGATGGGCCGCCGAGGGAGCACCGGGTGCCAAACTTCCCATCCGCCCTTCGCGAGACACTTGGACATGGGGTAGTTGAAAACAGGAGGGAGGAGCCGACAGAAGGGAAAAGCAACGTGCGCGAGAGGGCAGCATACGGAATGTTGGATTATTGCTTGCTCGTCCCAATACCATGGCAGCTGCATCCTGCCCAAGACAATACAAGGCCAGCCACCCTCCCTTGAGACCCATCACGGCCGTCATACCACGGTACCATGACCTCAATACAGAGAGACGACGACGACGGATGAAACGGAACCAAGGACTCGTCCGTGTCCACCGTTCAGGAGCGGATGCCATAATGTGACGGGATGATCATGGCCCGCTTGATGGCTTGTCGACATACATGCCTTCCGTGTCGAGCAGGTGCTGGTGTTGGTCGTTTTCGACGGCGTGCCAAGTCTCTTGGCGGCATGCACAGATGCACCTCGTCGGAGCGAAGCGGAGCGGTCAGCCGTGCGACTATTCGGAGTCGAGTCCGCCGCCGCGATGTGCTCTTGTGGATTTTCAGCGAGCAAGACACTGTCTTGGATCTGCCGGACTGAAAACCATTTGGCCTAGGCTGGCGTCGAAGGGCTTGTTTCCTGGACGAGCCATTGTTTCGGGTCAGATCCAGCAAAGATCAGCCCCGATGAGCCGGCCTGTTGTTGTTGCTGTCTTGCTGCTGGTTCGAGACAACATTCATTACATGGCCCATGACGGGTGGATTCTGTTGCCTTACTCGAGCAGGCTATCCCGCGCCACTTTGCTGAAGGCCTACGCCCGAGAGAGGTGCCATGTGTCGAACACGGGAGAGCGGAATCCGCCAGGGAGGTGGAGGTGTTGAGCAGCTGCTGGTCGGAACTCTTGCAGGAGAAGTGATTGACATGGCCGCCGCGGAGCCGTCACTCATGTGAGTCTGGTTGTGAAAAGTATAAAGGAGCCGAGCTGTTCAACGGCGTATTCGAGACGTTGTGATGTGCCCCGTCTCTATCCCCTCCCCAATCTCGGGCACACGTTACAAGACGAGGGGCGGACTCAGCAAGCAACGGTGGCGGCGTAGGAACAATTCATCACCCGCAAGCCTTCAGACTCGACAGCCCTCGAAGGTTGACTTCGTCTCATACTTGATACATACCCTCTGCATCCCTTTGACGCCCTTGTCCGGAGGGCAAAAGTCTAGAGATCAACATCTGCGGGCCAAAGTCAACAGGCACTTTAAACATGGGAAAGAGCAAGATGGACGACGCAGCGGCGGCTCGAATCCGCAAGGCTCGCGGCGACAAGGTAGGTGTCTGTCGGTCGACTTCGAGTCTCCTCTGAGAAGAAGCAAACAGCTAAAGAACACAGGACGACTTCGCCAAACGAGCCACCATGGCCGCGCAGGCAAACAGAGACCGGGAGCCATCCAGCAGAGACCAGCAAGGAGGGCAGTCGAGTGGCGGCAGCAAGCAGGAAGGGGGCAGGCAAAAGTGAGGATGGCGGCACATGACGTGTGGAGGGGAGGGCAGGAAATGGCGCAGGACTGTGACTATGGCCATCCGTACCAATGGCAGATACGAATGCACGCCCGGGACTGATGCCACATTTGCGACATCCGCTCATTTAGTGGTGGGCGTGATCTGCTGGCGTGCCAGGGCACAGGATAGTGACGAACGAAGGGGACCCGGAGTAGGCATTGGCAAAAGGAAGGTGGGCATCTCGCAGTGTAGTAGGGTTGGAGCAAAGAAGTAAGGTAGCCAGCGAGAAGAGAAAAGAGACGGTCGAACGGCACACCGGTCTCAGAGGCAATAAGAGGGGAGGAGACAACACATGCGCGCACTCGCAGGCACACATATGGATACGGGCGTGGCCATGGATATGGATAGAGTACCTACCTACCTAGGCAGGGGGTGGTGGAAACTGGCCAGGACGACCCAAAGGGCTGGAATCTCAGTAGAAGCAAATCGGGCGTTTGCCGTCGAGATCGAGTGCAGGGGTCTGTCGATTGGTAGGGCATGCCGTTGGCCGAGGGGCTAGCCGGAATAATGAAGCTCAGGAGGGCATCCCCAAGCACAAGGTAAGGTGAGGTAGGTAGGTACCTAAGATCGGGTGCCCGAGGCAATGTAGTACCTACCTAGGTACTTATGCATAGGTAGGTGTACGTAGAGGTAGGCACATACGCATGCCCGGCACCTCCGCAGCAAGCACGAGACGTGCACCCCTCGAGTAACACGACGATTTGCGGTATGGGCGCAAGGCATCTAATAGATATCTGTCTGTGAGGCAGGGGCCGCAGGGCGGTGTCTGGATAGCGACCTACCTCATTACCTAGGAGGTGAGATGCAGTTAGACGGGCTTTCCTTTCCTCCCGTCCACTCCACACTGTCTTGAATGTTTGATGGCCCAGGCCCGCCTCCTGGTGGTCTGTGGCCAGCCCGGGCCGTCCCCAACTGTGAGGTGAGGTAAAGTACCTTACCTCAGCTGCACCGGGCCTGCACCTTACCTGGCACCTACCCAAGCCACCACTTGCCTGCCCTACCTTAATCCTTACTTTAGGTACCTTAGGTACCTTGCCTCACTACTAGGTCAGATAGGTACCTCGGCGGTACCTTCCTTGGGGTAGCGCCTGAGGTCATAGTCGCTCCGCCCAACTACCTACCTTTCCTTAAGGTACCTACACAGCACCTTACCTCCGCTCCTTTACGAAGGAACATAGTGTGTAATAATATATTTTTATTCGAAAAGCTGTGTATCTGCGCCTCTATACCCCCTCTTACTCTTACCCTCCTACTCTAAGCCTACCCCTAAGTCTCTCTTTTACTTAATAACTTACTTAATAGTCTTTTATACTCTCTTAAAGTATTTAGTATAAATTTAGATATATTTAACTATTTTTTTATCCTTTTAGTAGAAATTTTATTTTTAAAAGTATTAATAGATCTTTTTAAAATACTTATAGATCTTTTAAAAAGTTAGATTATTATTAAATTTTTTATAATTATTAGTCTTTTAATATTAATTTAACTTTAAAAGTTAATTAATAGTACGATATATAAATACTATTTTTATAAAAAGATATTTATTAAGATATATATTATACTTAAGTTAATAAATATATTAATTAAAACTAAAGAGATTTAAAGTCTTTTTTAGAGTATAATTATAAC
>JAOWMA010000527.1:0-22408 GCA_025962755.1 Colletotrichum tropicicola
TATATTATAACTATAAATATAATAGTTAGATAAATAACTCTTAAGAATAAAAATAAAGTAAAAACTATATAGAATATTATTCTTTTTGTCGTTAGAGTTAGACTTACCTAAGGGGGTAATAATATACTTAGAGACTATTTATAAGTTAATATAAAACCTCTAAAAAATACTAAAAATATTAAAAAATAACTTATAAATAATAAGGGTTATAAAGGTAAATATAAAAATAAGTATAGGTATAAAAAAAGGTATAAGAGTAATAGTAGTAATAATAATAACTATAGTAGTAGTAGTAATAATAATAGTAGTACAGCGCGCAGTATAGGTATACTTAAGAGCGGTGCGTTAAGTAATAAAGATACAAAGTATATTAATTAATTAATTATCTAAATATTTATTAGTTATCTATAGTATTTAAAAAAAGAATATAATAGTATAAGAAGGTACTTAAAAAATTATATATAAAATAATTATTTATAGTATACTAAAGAGAAGAAAAAAGAGAGGTACCTAAAGGTAGAAAAAGTACTAGTTTATTTATACTAGTACCTAAAATATAACCTTAGGTACTTACCTCCCTAAATACTTAAAATCTCCTATAATAATAGTACTACTTAACTACTTTAGGATAAATATAATCGTCTTATATTTACTTAATCTCTTTAATATTAAACTTTACACTAGTAATTAAGACCACCTATTACTGTACGTATAAACTTATTTTTATTCTTTTTATTTATCTCTTTTATTTATTAACTATTTTAAATACTTAAAGAGTAAAAAATTATATTTAAAGAATATAAAAAAGTATTTAGTAACTATTATTAAGTATCTTATAATAATAACTATAATATTATAATATTACTAAAGAGTATATTATATAACTCTACTAAGTAAAACCGACCTAAGTAGAACTTTATGAGTGTTCTTTTAGAATTATGTAACTTATAGTTAGGGATATTTTCTATCTCACACAGGGCACCTTAAGTATAGTAACTTAGACACTTTATACTACTCTCTTAACTATATAAAAAGCTCGTTCCTATACTCTAGCTCACTATATTAAAGTCTAACGGAGGAGTGTAGAGGTAAAGAAGATATCTAAGTCTAAACTATAATTATATAACCCAAAGATTATTAGTAGAGAGTAAAGGGACCAATCTAACTTTTATAGTTAATACTAGTTAAATTTTATAATATAAGGCTAGTAGTTAAGTAAATAGATATACTTATAAGTAGTAATTATAATAGGGATAATTTAAATAAATATAAAATAAGTAAAGGTATAGGGTTATAAGTAATTATATTAATTAATAAGTTAATTATTATAATTAATTATTTAATTCTAAGTTAGGAAAATAAGGTTTTTTATATAATTAGGCCTTTAGTTAAGGCCTTTTATCTTAGGTTCTATAGTTTAGATCTAAGGGCTCTAAGGCTCTATATCTTAGACCTTTTAGTACCCTTAGGCTCCGTAGCTTAGGTGTATTAGGCCTTTTAGGCCCTATGGACTTAGGTGTATTAGTGTCTCTTAGGCTCATAGGCTTAGGTGTATTAGTATAACTTAGGCCCAACGGCCTTTATAGCCCGTATAGCTAGATACCCATAGGCTCCGTAAGGCCTAGAGGTCTATAGGTACTATATACGCACCGTATATAGTAATATATACCTTTATATATAAAAACCATATTACTTATATATATAATAATACTATATAGCTTAGTTAGTTATAGTTAGTATTACCTATAGTATTATTATAGAGACTGTAGGTTTAATTCTAGGTTATAACTGTATTTTTTTATACTTATAATAGGTTTAAGTTATCTTTAAGTTCTTACTATATAAGTTATAAGTACTATTAGTATTCTATATTATAAGTATAGATATAATAGTATTGAGATTAAGGGTAAGTTTTCTAACTACTATTATTGTAATATTCTCTTTAAGTAAATAGATATACTTATAAGTAGTAATTATAATAGGGATAATCTAAATAATTATAAGATAAGTAAAGGTATAAGGTTATAAGTAATTATATTAGTTAATAAGTTAATTATTATAATTAACAATCTGTTTATAAGTTAAGGAAATAAGGTTCTTTATATAATTAAGGTCTTTAACTTAGGCCTTTAGCCTTAGATACCTATAGGCCCCGTAACTTAGATCTAAGGGCTCTAAGGCCCTATATCTTAGACTTTTTAGTACTTTTAGGCCCTATAAGCTTAAGTGTATTAGTGCCCCTTAGGCCCCGTGGGCTTAAGTGTATCAGTACGACTTAGGCCCGACGACCTTTATAGCCCGTATAGTTAGATACCTATAGGCTCTATAAGGTCCGGAGGTCTGTAGGCTTCGTATACGTACCGTACGTAGTAATATATACTCTTATATATAAAAACCCTATTATTTATATATATAATAATACTATATAGCTTAGCTAGTTATAGTTAGTATTATCTATAGTATTATTATAGAGGCTGTAAGTTTAATTCTGGGTTGTAACTGTATTTTCTTATACTTATATATATTATAAACGACGCCTTTATAATATTATAAATAACACTCTTACTAATATATTTTACTACTTTACTACTTACCTACCTACTCTCTTTTACTAAGAATAAGTTAAGTTAAGTATTAATAACTAGTTATACTAAGATTTATTTATTTATTTTATTAAAATTAGATATAAGTTAAAGTATTATTATTAAGTTTAAAGTACTAAAAAAAAGAGTATAGAGTGAACTATAATATCTACTTATACGGGTTAATTAGACTGCTAATATACTTTATATTATTATTATATATATTACTTAATATTAGTTAAATTTATTAAAAAAAATAAAAATACTAAACTAATAATATTAAAAAGATTTTTACTAAAATATAAAATAATCTTATAATAGTTAATAATAAGACCTAAATTAAATAGATATTAACTAAGTATTATAAAGACTTTTAAAAGGAGATATATAGTATTATTAATAAAGTTAGAGGTTAAGATGGGCGGATGGGGTAGGGGTAGGGGGTAGGAGTAGGGGGCGTTAGATAGCAGTTTGTCAGCTCAATTAGATTAATCACACAAAATTTCACACTTCAGTATGTACTGGAAAACTATTGGAAGTGATCCAGTTCTGCTGAAGTGCTGCCGCCTGCATGCGCCAGCTGGCCCCTGCAGGGGAAGACTGTCATCCATGCATGGCCCGTTAAGGAATACCTGGCCCATTCGTCCATCTCTAGCACATTCCGAGGTATCCTCCATCTGATCACGGTGCTTTTCAGCCCGTCCTTTGAGGACAACTTTTCCAATTTGCTGCGAACGATAGCCTCCCGCCACACCCCTCCCTCCCTTGTGTTCCTCAGCTTGAGATACTCGGTTTTACTTCTTCAACCTGTCCACTTCCTTCGTCTGCAGCGTTTCTCCTTCTGTTCCCCACGGCCTCTGCTGCTTCTTTCGTTTACTCAGCCCAGTGTCTCCCTCTCCGCCGGTTATCATGTACGTCCGACTCTGCGCTTTGGCTTTCGCCGCCGGCCTGCTTTCTTCGCCGACTCTCGCCATCACCCACGACGAAATTCCCGCCGATACCCCTGTTTCTTCGCTGCTGTCTTCAGCCCAGGCCCATTTGTCCAAAGGCCAAACATCCGATGCTCTCGTATACTATGATGCCGCCATTGCCCGCGATCCCTCGAACTACTTGACCTTGTTCAAGCGCGCCACGACCTACCTCTCCCTCGGCCGTACCAACCAGGCAACCGACGATTTCAACAAAGTCTTGTCACTGAAGCCTGGTTTCGAAGGCGCCCACGTGCAACTGGCCAAAATCAAGTCCAAGACGGCTGATTGGGATGGCGCAAGGGAACAATACGCCTTGGGTAACAAGGACGCCGCCTCTCCCGAAGTCGTCGCGCTCGACGAGGCCCAAGGTGCCGCCCGTCTCGCTGATGCTGCGGAGAGGAATGGAGACTGGGAAGCATGTGTCTTTCACGCTGGTGAGGCCATCTTGACTGCGAACCGGGCTATCTCTCTGCGCGAAATGAGATCGCGCTGCCGATTCCAGCGCGGGGAGCTTGAGGAGGGAATGAGCGATCTGCACCACGTGCTGCAAATGAGGCCTGGCGACATCTCCCCGCATATCAAGATCTCGGCCATTACCTTCTACGGACTTGGCGATCTCCAGAACGGCATGGCCCAAACCCGAAAATGTCTACATTCCGACCCCGACTCGAAGCCCTGCAGGAAGCTCCTGAGGCAACAGAAGGCCATTGACAAGACTCTTACCCGAGTTACCAAGGCTTTTGACAAGACGCAACCCATGACTGGAGTCAAGCTATTGATTGACTCTTCTGACGACACGGGCCTAATCACCGACATCAAGAACCAAGTCGAGGACCTCCGCGCTGACGGCACAATACCCGCCAGCGCTCAGTCAGCCCTCTATGTCAGAGTGGTGGAGATGGCCTGCCAAGGCTACTATGACGTGAGTGAATCCCATACACCTCATCCCCTTGACCAAAAACTCACGCTCGCTGCAGATGAACGGCAAAAAGGCCAAACAGTACTGTGAAGACGCCATCGCCCTCGATAGCAAATCATTCTACGGTCTCCTGCACCGTGCCCGGACGATGATGGAGAAAGAGGAGTTTGAGGCGGCCATCAGGTCACTGGAGGAGGCCAGCAATGTCCGACCCGACAAGAACGACGTGGTGCAGCCCCTCATGCAGAAGGCCCAGATCGCTCTCAAGCGAAGCCAGACCAAAGATTACTACAAGGTTCTTGGCGTGGCTCACGACGCAGATGAGCGTCAGATCAAGACGGCCTACCGCAAGCTTTCCAAGCTGCATCATCCCGACAAAGCAGCAAAGCAAGGGCTTACCAAGGAAGAAGCCGAGAAGAAGATGGCTTCCATCAATGAGGCGTACGAGGTGCTCAGCAACCCAGAGCTTCGCGAACGCTTCGACCGTGGCGACGACCCGAACAATCAGCAGCAAGGCCAGCCCTTCCAAGGCAACCCCTTCGGCGGTGGTCATCCGTTCATGTTCCAGCAGGGCGGTGGCAGCCAGCAGTACCATTTCAAATTTGGCGGCGGTGGTGGCGGCGGCGGCTTCCCCGGCGGTTTCCCCTTCTGAGGAGACGGACGGTCTGTTGAAGCATCTGGCATAGGTTAAGGAGTTTATCGGTCAGGCCTGGAGTTCACGTGGGTCCCTGTACATCAGTGGCTACCATCATCGTTCATTTTTGTTTCTAGCAACCCAGAAGTGGGAATCGACCTGGCCCAGAGGCATCAATTCAAGAGGTTTTTTTCATGTCACATTGTACAGGAACTTCAAATGTACCATAAACTAAACGAATCATGCACCGAGCGGGATGGCGTCAACTGTCAAGCAAGTCCGTGGTGACGCGCTTTGGTGCCTCTGGACCCCGTGGACCGTCTCCCCGTGTGCCGCCGACCCCGTGTTCCCGGCCTATTACGATTCAGATGATGGGCACTTGATCTAACTGGCCACCGCGTCATGTCTGGCGTTTCTGCAGAGCCGACGGATGAACACAACGTCTGCTCTTATACGTTTGTTCGGTCCCGTCGCTTTCTTGCTTGCTTCAACAGCCGCCAAGCGCAGCATATCGCGCTATCCCAGGGGGTCGTTGATTGTCACTGTCTTAGATGGGCATGAAAGTAATGTTGTCAAGTTGGAGGAGAGTGAGAAACAGTATTCCAGATTCACATTTGCGAACCAATCCCTGGACATAGCAATTCTTAACTAGTCTTTGCCATTTTCCGACGCCAACGTGTGGAATATCCTTTGAAACATTGTACTTTGCCAAACCACCGGTTCTCCGGTACCAAAATACAGCCTGCTCACGAGACCTCCAATATCAGCCCTTACGTCGCAGCCCAACAGGAGGATGATGTCGGGAACACTCTCTGAGAGTGATATGGTGCCTCTTCTGCTGCTTGTTGGTGTCGTGGCAGCCCCGAGACCGTTTCTCGCTCGGCCAGGGGTGTCAATTCTGCCCTTCTCCGCCGTCTAAAATTTACACTGCCGCTCTAATCGGTGATTGAAATCGTGAAGGACGTCTCCGTCTCGTTCTATTAACCGCTTCAAGGCGAATCATTCCGTGCGATGAAGTATGCCCTACAGAGTCGCGCATTAGAGTCAGCCTCGTGAAATACATCCAGCATGGGTCTGACTCACTTTGAAGCCTCGTACGCAGACCAGCAGATAGCTGTGCTGGGCATGGTAGTCACGACGCGAGGGCGCACACCCTTGAAAAAGCCTCTGAATCCCTCACGCTCATACAGCAACCTGCATCCCGCCATGAACCCGTTGACATTCCTGAGCTCGGGGTCGGTGGCGGTTCCTCGTGTCTGAAGCATGGTCTTGATGACATCCATGGGAGTAGTCAAGGCAGCGGCAAAACCACCGGCAACAGCGCCAGCCAAGCAATGCGTTGTGGGATCGTACTTCTTGCTAGGGTTCATGGCCGTCGACAAGGACTCGTAAGCGAGGAATTGCAAGGCAGTGAAGGGCACCGTCATTGAGAGGGTTGTCGGGTATGACACGTAGAAAGCCGCTAGTCCTTCGGTCTTGTAGACGTACTTGGCGCAGTCAGTCATGGAGCGGTACATCTTGGCCGAACCCTGGATTTGCATGCGCTGCTTGATCACTGAAAGATGGCCATGTGTCAGTCGCGGACGAGAAAATATTCCTGAATGAACTGTGGATTGGATACACACCGTCAAAAGGGTTCATGAGCGCATCGCTTGCAATGGTTGCGCATGCACCGCTGGTCGCTAGGAGGGAAGATTAGTTGCGGGTTTCCTCGACGGAGTTTTTGCGTGCACGTAGCGACTCACCGGCAGCGAGGGGATGATGGACACCGGCCTGGTTACCACCCATTACGTGCTTGACGGCCTCGTAAGTTGCAAAGTAAACAGCGTGGGCGGGGCCTAGAGCTGTTAGCAATGCCTTCTTGATCTCGCACACACGGTATTCCACATCAGGTAGCTTACCGGCTCCAGCAACAACACTGGACATGCCTCTCCACAGGCTGAGAAAGCCCTCGCGGCTGGCTATGCGGTAGGTACCTTGGATGACGCCCTTGTAGACCGCTGAGGGGTTAGGGTTGAGGACCTGCATTCGGGTCTGGAAGCTCGACATCAGTCCTGACCATGGACAAACGACTGCGGCGGAACCGGTTGCGAGTCATACCTTAATAGCGTCAATGGGATACATGACGGTATGTTCCTGGATATGCGGCGATCAGCATTGTATTTCCAGTCGAAGGGGACGTAAGCAACTGCATTGAACAATGACAGGTCCAAGGAAGCTGTGGTAGCATACCGCTATGCCTGCAAATGCCCCGGCCGCCATGTTTTGCAGCAGGGAAAAGTTGGGAGGTAGCGATTCATAGCTATGCAACGGGAAGAAGGCGGGTCAGTACTTGTGTCCTTCCGTTGGGTCTGGCAGGTGAACAGAGAGCATGTGTTTGGGGGGGGGGGCGGTTGAGGAAAGTGTCTAGATGGACGGGAGAATGCGCACTCATAATCCTCGACGGGTTCTGCATTAGGCTGGGCCATTGCGGCCGCAGCAGATGCTTCGCCGTAGGGCTTTGGCTGAAGAGCCGCCAGATTGACAACGGGGGGGAGAGGGCGGCTGGACGGACGAAGGAGCCAGTAGATGTGGCGGGAGGAGCTCTCGTTGAGCCGGACCCAAGAATTGCGTCGCCAACTGTCTCGGTGGCCTTTTTTTTTTTTTTCCCTTTCCCTCTCTTCTCTATTTCGCGCGCGCCGAAGGACTCAGGGTTTGCGCCGTGGGCGAGGTCAAGGCAGTACCGGGTTGGCCGGAAGTAGTCGAGTTGCGCTCGGCGCAAGGGCAATCGCAAGGCGGTTGAAGCTATTGAGAAGGAGGTTTCCTTCAGCGAGCGGCGCGGTTGTCGAGAGTTGCGATGCACGGTCGGCGAAGACGCAGAAAGTCGGAGGCGAGGGTAGGTAAGTAGGTAAGGTAAGGTAGGCGAGGTGAGGTAAGTCCGGAGGCCAAGTGGGAAGGAAGGGGAGGGGGGGAAACGGTACAGTAGCCACTAGCAGGTACCCAACCCACCTCAGGTACCTGGACTACTGGGGTTGGAAGGTCTCTCGCCTAGCAATTTCAGCAACGCCCTGCCTCGTCTCAGCGGGACGCAGTCACCTTAGTCAGTGCTTCGGACAGGTGGGTAAGGCAGCTAGCTAGCTACCGACCTAGGTACGGTAGGTACCTCAGGTACCTAAGGTAAGGTAGGGTAGGCACGCTGCTAGGTAAGGTGGTAAGGTAGGTAGGCACCTCAATGTGCCTAAGGGCGCAAGCAAGGGACAGCTGTGGCAGAAGGATACCTATCGACGAACCCAGCTCCGGGACGTTCACAACAATGTAAAATGAAGAATGAAGAACTGAAAATGGAGAGATATACGGCCAGCCTCTGGCCAAGGTGAGAAGGCTGAAAATTTGGTTTCCCGCCAGATCCAGCGTCCCGTGTCCAGAGCCGGGGCTGTCTGCGGCCTCGGAGATCAGATACGGCCGCCCGTGCCCGCGCGGTTTTGCCATTGTAAGTCCGCCCTTCCATCCTCCCGTTTGTGCTGTTCTGTTTTCCCTTCCTCTGGATCCGTATCGTCACGTCGTCTGTGTGGTGCTTCGTTTGCACATGCAATATAACCATTACAACGCCTGGATATTCCCGAGTTGTTGCCTTTGGGGGGCGACGCGCATGGAGGCCCTGAAGCACTGCCAAATGCCTCACATGGGCTGGGAGAACTCAATTGATGCCGCCGAGGTCAAAGTGCCCGGCTTCTTATTGTTCTGCTACCGGCTTCACCTTTCTTCAGGCACCTTACCTTGCGTTGCCTTCTCCCCCGTGGCATCAGAACCTGAAGAGTTGGGTAGAACCCAGCCTGGGCCGGCCGCCGAAGCGGCGAAGCTGAGGTGGACTTGGTCGACTAAACTGGGATTAGCGGGCGGGTGAGCCCCTCATCCCCGGTGCCTTCAGTGGCCCTCTCTGGTTAAGCGCGCAGCAGCGAGTGGACAAAGGAAGGACCCGTGGGCCTTCAGTGGCGCCGTGGACTAGCCTCGGAGCAACAGACGAGCCGGCATGGATGACGGACCCAAATCAACGGAACAACTTCGCTTTCACCAGCCTCCTTGGAAACACAGACAGTAGGTAGGCTACTCCCCCACAGACTCCCTGAAAGCCGAAGGTGCAGCTGCATAAATCGACTTGCCTCGCGACATACCCAAACTAAGGTAATGTACCTTGTCTAAGGTACCTAGGCACCTAGTATTCCTTGGGTGCCTCAGTGTATAATACCTAGTACCTAGGCACGCCGTAAACACACTGCCTAGGTAGGTAGGTAAGGTACCTTAGGTATTGAGCCATCTCCACCCCTCTCGCATGGATCTCCATAACGTTGGGGTAAGATAATTAATTACCTACTGAGGTACCTACCTCACCTTCCCTCGCTTTTCTAGAACCTCTACAGCCCTCCGACCTCGGGTCCCTTCGAGTTCGAGCCAGAACCCCCAGCAAAACTTTTGGCCATCATTGTCTTGTCCTAGCCAATCTGTTGGATAATTATTGGCTGCACATGACTAAGTAGCAGTGGGTCTGCATCAGCTCTTTCCGACTTGATGCCCACCTCAGTGTTCCCTACCTACCTAAGCTACCTAGGTATTAGTGATCGAGCTCTCGGGACGCAGGTCTCACGCACTTCAGAAGTTCATCAGACGAGAGCCAGCCACCAACCTTCCATCCCTAGGCTCGAGACTAGAACCTCGTAAACCCAGAAGATGGAAATTCCCATTGGTTCCAAGACAAGGCCACAGCTCTTCTAACCGTGAATCCCCACGCAATCTCCTGTCGAGCTTGCCACTTGGACATCTCTCGCGATTCGCATCTCCTCTCGGCCACACAGTCTTGGCTCATTTCTCTGACAAAATCCTTTCCTTTGGCTCCCGCTCTCCCATTCGTTTTCCCTTCGTTTGCCGATCGCCGCCGCCGGGAACGCGCAGCTCTAATGTCGGTCCCTCGGAGATACGACCTTACCTTCGGTCCGGCGCGCTGCATGATGCATCCCAGCTAGAAAACGCGCCCCACCTAGCCGCCGTCCATCTTGAAGTAGCCGTGGTTCCTGACCGACTTGTGTTCGGCCGGCCTTCGCAAGATGTCACTCGTCTTGGCGTTGGTCGGAGCGAATGAGGAAAACAAAGCCTTCGATATTCAATTGTTGGTCTCTCGTGTCTAACGCAACCTAGCACGAACACGTCGAACAGTTCCCACGTGCCGCATGTCTCATGCAATCGAGCTGCCTGGAGCCAAAAGCTAGCCCATCTTTGCGTTGACGAACATTTCCTTATTCACAACGCGATGCCTTCGCCGTCCTCATGAACCCGACCGTCACCGTGTCCCAAAACGCCCAAAGGCTAAATGGCCCCACGACAATATTATGCGTCACACTTGTGCTACTGACTCCTCTTCACAACGCGCCGCCGCCTTGCCGGCTATTGCGATGCGCCTGCTGGAACTGATAAATCAGCCCCAGCACTCCAGCGTCTTGCCCTACGGTGCCCTCCGTTGTGCTATTTTCCCGGCTCAGTCCTTTAGGAGGCGATGTCTCCCACACAGACTCGCCCAGCGGCCCTGATCCCTCGAAAACTTCGTCTTCGAAAGGCCCCTGCGACTGCGCGTGTCCGTCTATTCCCAGCCCGGCTTCTGTCGATTCTTCAATTATGCCTTCGCCCTGGTACCCGCCTCGGCTTCCTCGGCTCCGATGCGTGCTTCGGACGCCGAAACCTGCCGCCGCCGGTTGGTGATGCGGGTCAAGCAGCATAGACGCCAGCGGAGACGGAGCCGTCATGGAGGCTCCAAACCGTGGCGTTCGGGTCTGTTGCCCAGCGCCGCCTCCGAGCGCCCGGCTCCTCGCAAGATCGTGTCGGCCAGCCCTGGTGCCTTGCATATCAGCTGCCAATGTGGGCGAGTTAAGCCCAGGGAACGCCGGGGGCGGATGGAACGGATGCCTGCCTCCAGCTGGAACGTGACCCGGCATACCACTCTTCGGGTTAATCACGTAGTTGTCCAGAAAACCGTAGTAAGATGCCGCCATTTTGCCATGCTTCGTCGTGTAGTAGTCCTCGCGGACATCCGCAGCGCCAGCCTGTTGTTTGGCCTTGCCCAAGCCCTTCTTGAAGTCGAAGACGGCAAAAGAACACACATAGCCAACCCCGTCCACGTGGAGCGTGAACTCCCTCAAAAAGTCGATGACTTGGTCGCTGCACTTGGGCGCCGAGAAGATGAGTACCAGGGAGGCAGTAAAAATACCGATTATTTCTTCAACCAGTATCACCATCTTCAGCTTGTATAACTCCGAGAACTCTCGCTTGACTTCTGCCGTGTGCAGACGACCCTGCCAGTGATCAGGCATATAACGAATGTATTCGATGACACTGCGCAGGGCGTACTCCGGGTTGAACACTGTTGTTTCTTCAGATATCATGCCTCTCGCAGCAGCCCAGGCAGCGGCAAATAGTCCAATGTAAAACAGAGCCGACTTGCCAAACACAAGTTCAAAGCCTAGGAAGTGTTCAGGGTCGAGGAACGACGCCACAGCCAGGACAGACGTGATGGCTCCAGCAACGAAAGTGACCGATCTAGCAAACTGTTCTGTCAACTTCTTCGGGAACTGGTCGATGTAGAGGCTGGCAAACGGATAAGACATATTAAGTCGTTCCTCAAAAAGGTGAGGGAGCTCGTTAAACTCTCTGAATTTCCACTCAGCTAGCGGCGTGTACCTCCTGTGACTGAATGTAGACGGATCTTTTTGATACTCCTAGATCATGTCTCGATTAGCCAGTTTGCGGCATGTGAAAACGACTGTTGTACAGCAGGGCTTACATTGTAATATGTCAAGGCGTGCACAATAATGAGATAGGCAATCACAAAGGGTGCTATTAGCAAGTTGATGATGCCGGCAAACATGAGTCGCGACCTCAACTTGGCGCTTAGAAGCCCCCTGCGGTCTGCCTTGAGAAACTCCTGGTTGATCTGATTAGTCTCGTCGAAGACGAAGGCCAAAATGCCAAAATGGAGGTTCCACTCCAGGCTTCTGGAGAAGAATTGATGTTTCCGCATGAACGGAATGGGGAGCGTTAGGTCGAGCACATCCTTGTTCATCATAGCGACCAGATAATTCTCTCTCCGCATGAGACGGTTGGCAATATCGTGGGCATCGAGACGCTCCTTTGACTGATTGCGAAGCCATCGTCGCTGTGATGGCGTAATGTTTATGGCCGTCTTGGGGTTAGCATCCCGCAGAGACATAACCCGGCCAACAATGTCTTGCCAGGAGACCGTCTGCATGTCCTCCTCCGGAATCTCAAGCAGGTATGTGTAAAAGTCGCGCATGTGATGCAACCGCCGGAGGTCGGCAGTGTACTGAACTGCTTTCCATGTGAAGTAGAAGACGTATAGCCACAAGCCGAAGTTCCAAATGATTGACATTTTCCTGGTGCACTGAGGAATGACAACCTCGCCCAAAGTCTTCTTCTTCGCGATGAGGGAGTAGTCAACGCATTGCGTCATGAACGTAAGAAACACGGCAAAAAACGCCGACTCTCTGATGCCCAGTCAGCGTCTATCCGTCTTGGTACATAACCAAAATCGACAGGAGGGAGAACGTACAATAGATGCAGTGCCCGGGCACACACGATGCACCAGAACCCGCTGCCTCGATAGTAAGAATAAACGTCCTGAATGAAGAAGTCGAGATTTGAAACGTTCACCCATCTCCAAAGCGCTTTTTCCTTCTCATTACCAGATGTTAGACCCCGAGCTAACCTTTTCGGCTGTGATCGGGTCCATTTGGTAGCATCTGCCGGATGCAACTTCTGCTGTGCTTGTGTAGTCTCCCACTGAGCATGAGTGCGTCGGTTGGAAGGGCCGGGAATAGCAGGCTGTCTTATTGGGACGCCAGGTTGTTTTCTGCGGTTCATGCCCTTCCTACCCGGATCCATGTCGTGCGGCTCGACGAGGAGGGACGCAGGCACATCGTTATCGCCATCGTCTTCCTGGCCCAGCCACCTGGGTGCTGAGTCGTCGCGGCCGTCTCTGTGGTATGTGCCTCGTCCGGCGGCGTCTTGTGGGCCTTTAAGAAGGTTGGCGTTGCTGTCGACGGTTACCCGGCTGTCGTCCACAGCGAGACCTTGAACGTGGTCAAGATCGTGGTCTTGGAACTGCTCTCTGAAGTTCTCCTCATCAACGTCAAGCCCAGCCTGCTCTTCAATGTCAATATCACCGTCACGTCCGCCTCTCAGCTCCTCGTAGAATGAACTTGAGGCCCTCGCTGGCGGGGCCAGCCGGGAGAAGATGTTGGAAGCCATAGTAAGCGCAAAGCGATCGGGCGTTTGTTCGGATTCCTTTTCGAGGTGTACTGGTCAATCATATCGTATGGCGCATGATCGTGAGGTGCAGAGTAGCTCGCGCACTGGTTGCGGACCGGTTTCGAAAAGATGAGCTTGTTCTATTCCGCAGCTGGAGAAGAGAGAGTAAGCTCGGGAGTCAGAGTGGCCCAAGTAAGTTGGTCAAGGTAATGGGGGCCGGTGTCACTTGACGGACGGTCATGTGGCAAGCTTCAGAGAAGCCCAGGTGACAGAAGGGCTGGAGTGTTTGCATAGGCGAGGTACCTTTTGGAGGCGGGACTGCAAGCTTGTACGGAGTTGTTCACGTTAGAACGGTGTCTGAGAGGGAGTAGCTGCTGTGCTCGTAGGTATTAAATGGCCATGTGTTGAGGATGATGCGGCCGGCCCGTGGACAAGGCTAAGGCTGGGTTAGATTTGGAGGGGGCAGAGCTGTGTGGACTACCTCACGGCAGGTGATGTGGAATGAAGGTTGAAAGCGTAGCTGCCCGTGGTAATACGGCGTAAAAGGCAATACTATGGCCCGAATTAGAGTTGCGGTATCCCCAGCTAAGAGGCACCTGTCAGAGGCCAAATGTCGGGTGCTTTGGTCCCATGACGTTGGCGTCGGGGGGGGCAGGCGGTGAGCGACAATTTTGCCGGACTTTTCCAGGCCGCCTTCCTATATTGGTTCCCCCACTAATCGTATCTCATCGGTCCATCAGTGTGGGGCCAGGTAGGTACCTTAAGGTACCTCAGTCTTGGTAGGGGAGGTATCCACTACCTCTGAAAAATGCCCAGGGGGTATATATATAGGTTCCTTAGCTGGCGGTGGTTCCTTGTGCACCTTACTTTAAGTTATCAATAAGTGCACTCTACTTTAAGTACCTACCTGAGGTCAGGAGAGGGTCTTCAGTACCTAGATACTTAGGTTGATGGATACCTGCAGACTTTACCTGGCTAGCTAGAACCTAGGCAGCATGGAAGTACCTAGATACCTCAAAAGGTACCTAGGCACTTCGAAGAGACCCACGCGTAGAGTGGAATGCCGAGACTATTATCCGTCCGGGTACAACCGGCCCAGCTAGTGCCTAGTACTTCAGGCACTACTGCACAGATATCCGCGTTTACTGACATTGCCTGCCACCACCCGTCAAGGCCATCGTCTGAGATTGACCCTCTGCGAGAGAACCCGTCAGCTTTGCTTGGTTTGATTCATGTTTGCAAGATGGCCGCAAAAGCCCCGTCCTTGCCCAGACCATTGCCAACCAGAGATGAGTCCGGCTTTGGCCTATCTTCACCTCAATCACCGTCAACTCCGTCCTCTCTCAGAAATCTGAATCCACTCTCCTCCAAAGTCACAACGGTACTCTCGACCTCTTACGCTGATTCAGAGTTCCGAGACGCCCTGCAGCTCCTTGATAGCCGTGAACTCAAGAATACTGCGGAGACACGCCGCCAGCTACGACAGGATCTGCAAAAGGAAGTTATCGACAGTAATGGCGAGATAGTTTCTCAGTTTGGTCGGGTAGCAGATGTTAGTTTCGTGGCTCTTTCGCCGACACAGTAATCAACACTAACGTCCTTCGCAGCAACTCCGCCGCATAGCGGCTACGTTGGACAAACTAAATACCAATTACCAAGATGTGCGGAACCGCATCACTGCAGCTCATCAAGAGACAGGCCCCATCTTGGAAGAAGCCTCGTCGTTGGTCAAACAGCGAGCCGAGGTCGACTCCAAACAGCAACTACTAAAGGCCCTGCGCAATCACTTCGTACTTTCTGACGACGAGGTCGCTTCTCTGACTTCAGCCGCTGAACCCGTTGATGACGACTTTTTCGCCGCACTTGCCAAGGCCAAGCGTATGAGCAAAGATTGTGAGATCTTGCTCGGCTTTGAGAAGCAGACCTTGGGCCTAGAAATCATGGAGCAGACGTCCAAAAACCTCAACCTCGCCTTTCAAAAGCTGTACAAATGGGTGCAACGGGAGTTCAAGACGTTGAACCTGGAAAACCCCCAGATGAACTCAGCTATTCGCCAGGCAATCCGCGTCTTGTCAGAGCGCCCGTCACTCTTCCAAAACTGTCTCGACTTCTTCGCCGAGGCCAGAGAACGTATCTTGTCCGATGCTTTCCACCTGGCCCTGACCGGGACAACGAGTTCAGGCTCAGAGGACCACACTGTCAAGCCCATCGAGATGGCAGCTCACGACCCACTTCGCTACGTGGGCGACATGCTTGCATGGATACATTCCGCGACTGTCAGTGAACGAGAGGCACTCGAGATTTTGTTTGTATCCGAAGGTGACGAGATTGCCAAAGGCCTCCGATCTGGACGGGCCAACGAGCTGTGGCAGCTTCTCGACGACGGCGAGGCAGGGCCGACAGGAGACTTCGATGCGCTGAAGGCGCTCAACGACTTGGTAGACCGAGATGTTTCCGGGGCGAGCAGGATTCTGCGGCAGAGAGTTGAGCAAGTCATCCAGTCCAACGAGGAAACCATTCTCGCCTACAAGCTGGCAAATATCCTTGGTTTCTACCGGCTCACTTTTTCCAAGCTGCTCGGCAGCCAATGTGGACTACTGGACCTCATGTCTGGTCTCGAAAGTGGAGCGTTGCGGCAGTTCCGATCTCTGATGAGAGACCACATTGCAACACTGCAGGGCGAATTTCAACAAACGCCTTCCGATCTTGGTCCTCCAGACTTTTTGCTCGATGCGCTGAAACAGTTGACTGCCGTTATGCAGACATACGAGATCTCGCTGGCAACTTCCTCGGATCGAGAGAGTGATTTCCAGCCGATCCTTGCAGAAGCTTTCGAGCCCTTCATGTCTGGCTGTGAGAACATGGCCAAGGGCGTAGGGTCTCCAGCTGACGCCATATTTCTCATCAATTGCCTGCTTGTGGCAAGACGCACGTTGGAACCTTTTGAGTTTACGCAGAAGAGAAGCCAAGGGCTACAAGAGAGGGTGGCAAAGGAATGCCAGAAGCTCGAGGAAGGACAGTACCAGTTCCTCCGTCGAGGATCGGGGCTTGGGCCAATACTCGAAGCCTTGGGCAAGCTCACGACAGAAGGCAATGATGTTGAGAAGGTGGCCTTGCTTGATGCAGTGCAGCCGGAGGCCTTGGGACGAGCTAGTCAGACGCTCGACGACTTCTTGCCGTCGGCGCTTATGGATGCCATGGAAAACCTGAAGCATGTCCAAGATTCGAGTCTCGCACGGGAGCTGACGGAAAAGGCCGCAGAGAAGTTTTGTGCTGAGTTTGAGCATGCTGAACGGATGCTGCTGTTGGCAGATGAGATGGCTGGTGCGGAGGGAGACGACGTGGAGGATGTGGTTGATGGGGCTCGACCGCTTCGTGCGTTATTCCCCAGGACGACTGGAGAGATCAAGGTTCTCCTGTCATGATCAACGTCATCTTGCTGTGGAGTTCTGATATTTGGATGAAGGGGTAAGATGAGTTAGAACAGAGTTGCAGCCGCTGCAGACCGTCCATCACTTGAGGAGGGCGGAAAGGAACCCAGGCTGACAGCCAGACATAGGGTAGTAACAGAGACGAGAACAATTCCTTGACTTCCTTGTTCTGCTGCCGGAAGGAGTGTCCCCCACATACCTGTACCTTATCCAACCACTAATTACCTTACGGCAGTACCTACCTAGACAGACAATTTTAAGTGATGCGGGCTGTTTGCAGGTGACTACCTGTACCTACCTACCTAGGTAGGTACCTTTGTGTTGGTGGGGTAGGTTGTCTTTGCCTGCCTGGGCAGCTCAGGGCCTGTTCAGTGCCCAGGTGGGTAGGTAAGGTACCTGTAGCTAAGTAGGCCCGGTAGATAGGTACGGCAGGTACCCTTCAGCACCTAACATTGACACCTGCTGCCCTGGTACCTAAGCTTAGGTACGGCGTACAGACGTTCACCTGCCTTAATCACCGGGGTATCTTAACCTAGGTGCCTAGCACCTGGGTAATAGGTAGGTAGGTAGTTGAGGCATCCATTCATGTAAGTACTGCAACCCCACCCGGGCTGGATGGGCAGTCCAGCCCATGGACCTCAGCCAGCGACGTCACTCCAGCCCTCCTCAATACCTCTCTCTGTCAATCAACCTGACCCGGGCAATTTATCCTTCCCGCATATCCACTTCAATGAAGACAAAGGCCGGTTTGCCCTGCGCTTGGTAACCCTTGCCTTTGGGTTCCGTCGACCCCGATCATCACATTGCTCTCCAGGAGTCAACAACAACAACGGGGAATCTGGTGCTCCTGGCGGTGCCATTTCCCATTTTGCACCGTGCATTTGACTATGGTCTGGCTTCCCTCACCACCACCACCACCACCACCATGTCGCGCTCCCGGGCCCTCGCAGTCCTCCAGAAGACTTACGACGACAGCTATCTGAAATGCTCTACGGCAGTCTACTACGAAAGCCAGGTATGTATGGCACTCGGACAACTTCGCACAATCAACGGCCCAACAAATCAAAGTCCTGCTTGCTAACCGGGTCACGGCTACTTGCACTTAGGGCGATGAGACCGAGGCGATGCGATGTTGGAAGAATGCCCTTGATCAGATATACGACCAACATGTGACCAAGCTGCTTCCCAACTACGTAGCCAGATCCGAGACGGAGGAGGCCCTAATAGACTCCTTGCGCCAACTTGAACTTCAATGCAAGGAGCGCATTGACCTACTCGAAGCGTTACGCATATCCCGACAAGACGCCTTGACTACCCGAAACTCCGACTGCTCTGTCCCACCGCCCTCGACCTCTCCCAATCACTCGTCAAATGTCCCAACTCCAGAACGTGGCTGGATTGGTCAGGGTACAATTCCAGCCATACGATACCCAGAGCTTTCACGACCTGCCTTGCCAAAAAGGCCCTCTTTCCCCTCCAGGACATCTTCAGAACAGGCGGTAGTCGGCCGCGGTCAGAGTCCTGCAAATACGCCCCCAGTCGCAGGCCCTTCAGGCTGGCCCAGCATGGTTGCCAAAAAGGAACAGACAATACGCTCTCCGAGTCCTGAAAAATACACGATGAGGACGACGCTTCGATCCAGCAAGCCAGGAGAGAAACCATCCAGAACCCCTCGCAAACTAGCGAAAAATGAAGGACCCGGCGCCAGCAAGGCCGCAACGCTAGCTTGGACTGCTCTGGGTTCCAGAGAGCGCCTGACGAGAGCATCTCCGATGGCCGCCGAGCCTTCCACGCCTGTTTCGACTTTTACTACTTCGGAGCAGTCTCGAAAGTCACCAGCTTCTGCTGGAACTCAGTGGGACATTCATACCAGACGGCTTGTTACACCTCGGGAGAGCGCGTCGTCATTCGCCGATGCTATGGGCAGCGCAAGAACCTCTGATGAGTTTTCTCACAGTCGACCATCTGCCTTATCAGTCAGCGCGGCTTCAAGCGCGTTGAATGCCGTCTCGATTCAAGATTCATCACCAGTCGAGTGTGGTACACCTAAACAAGACAGGTCTTGGCGGTCAAGGGAACAGCCGCCTTCAGTACCACGAGCTAGGGTTTCTCCACATGACCGAACCCCATTGTCTGATATTGACGATGCAGCCACACGGCGCAAAACATCGTCGGATGTGACGAGAATCCGGAGGAAGCCCGTTGGGGATATTGCTGGCCGCGCCGGGCGCCAAGCGACAAGTGGTTCCGAGCGAGACAAAGCCAGCCGTTCCCACGGAGATGCGCCCCAGTCGCGAAGAAAATCATCTTCGAGTTGTTCGGATGACCCGAAATTGAAGACAACGGACAAAGGACGTAAGGGCAGACGGAAAAAAGACGCCGTGGTGGCCGATGCCGACACACCATCATCAGAAGAGTCCGCCGATGGTGACGACGAGGAAGATTCCGCAAAAATGGCCTGGAAAGCAAGGAAGAAGCGAATTATGAAATATCTACCGTCTGGTGTAGACGAGACAGCTGCGAAGCAAATCCTCAACGAGATTGTGGTCCACGGCGACGAAGTTCACTGGAGCGACGTCGCAGGTCTTGAAGTAGCCAAGAATGCCCTCAGGGAGACTGTGGTTTATCCGTTCTTGCGCCCGGATTTGTTCATGGGACTTCGAGAGCCAGCGAGAGGGATGTTACTATTCGGTCCTCCGGGTACGGGGAAAACAATGTTAGCCCGAGCAGTCGCCACGGAGTCGCGGTCGACCTTCTTCTCGATATCGGCAAGCAGTCTGACGAGCAAGTATTTAGGCGAGTCGGAAAAGCTAGTACGTGCGCTATTCATGCTAGCCAAAGTGCTCGCTCCCAGCATTATCTTCGTCGACGAGATCGACTCATTACTGTCGCAGAGATCTGCATCGGGAGAGCACGAGGCGACGAGGCGGATCAAGACAGAGTTTCTAATCCAGTGGAGCGACCTGCAGCGCGCGGCGGCTGGCAGGGCTGTTGATGATAAAGACAAGAACCGGGGTGACCCTAACAGAGTTCTCGTTCTGGCAGCAACCAACCTGCCGTGGGCTATTGACGAAGCCGCGCGTCGCAGGTTTGTGAGACGTCAATACATACCACTTCCCGAAGCGGAGACTCGATCAACGCAGCTTCGGACACTTCTAGGTCAGCAAAAGCACAACCTTACTGATTCCGACATTGAGAAGCTCGTAGCTCTCACCGACGGTCAGTACTGTCCCGATCGCCAAGCGAGCTGGCCCGTCGGAAACTCGGGATATGAACTAACGTGTAATATTGCACAGGTTTCTCTGGGTCTGATATAACGGCTTTGGCCAAGGATGCAGCGATGGGCCCTCTGAGATCCCTTGGTGAGGCTCTGCTGAGGATGACGATGGATGAGATTCGGCCCATCTCGCTATCAGATTTTGAAGCCAGTTTGACCACCATTCGGCCAAGCGTAAGTAAGGTAGGCCTGAAGGAATACGAAGATTGGGCCACTGAGTTTGGGGAACGAGGAGGATAGCAGCACAGAGCAAGTGATGCAATGGCATTGGGCTTCAGAAGAGACCGCGCGAGACCGGGTTGAGCAGTCAAGGGCAGACGTGATACCCTCCGGCAGCGATTGCTGACTGGCACAGAGCAGGGAAGAAACGGGACTTGTTCATCATCAGACCTTTCTTGGGATCAAGTGCCGATCCAATCGGCCAGTTTGGGAATTTTACACTAGTGTTGATACAACGTACCATCGGCAGCCCTTGCGAGTCCGGTGCTTCGTTTTTCTCGGGAGGGAGGAGGAACGAGATAGCGTGATTTCTTGACAACATATAGCGGCAAGTGACCTCAGAATCCCCCTCACGATGTTGTATTGTACAGCGTGGCGCCATTATTCCTTCGTTGGACGCACGCAATGTTGCTTGCAGACGACAGTTGGCGGATCTCAATCAAACTCGTGTGCGGGTGTCGTACTTGGGTTGTCCGAATCGCTCTCCTGCCTTCTCGCTGCTCGTCTCAGATCCTTTGCTTCTCTCTGTTGGATTCGGACAGCAAGCCGCTCCTCCTCGGTGGGAATTGGCGGCCGCTCCTCAATAGGCGTGCCATGAGGCGCAATGATGTTCTTGACGACGTGGCGCTTATGTGGAGAGGTCCTCCATCCGGGAACAATGGAAACAACGTCGCCTGTCCTGAGAGAGGAGTTCGGGTCGTGGACAAGGTAGTTCTTGGGTTTCGTGAACATCTGGGAAGAAGGCCGTGGTTAGTAGAGGCTTGATGGGTTTGAAGCGCTCCAACGGCGGAGCCGGTACAAGTCCTGCATACCTTTTGCACTTTTTGGTTCCATTGCTGACCGCCCACGCGCACCTTGACCGTCTTTTGCATGAGTCCGGCGCTCACGACGACGCCATGGAGCTCACGACAGACTTGGCGCACCGCCGCGGTGACTTGCTTCGACATGTCGGGTTTTAAGAGGTTGGGGAGATCGGTCAGCAAAATTGTGTTTGTTGCAGGTGGTTGTATCGATGGATAAAGGGCCTTTACGGTGCGCGATTTCAACGAGCTCCTGCCACCGTACTCGAACCGTTTCCCTCAAATCTGTGGTTGTCGTCGTGGCACTGATGGAACTGGCCGTGTCTTGGTGGCTCAGAAAATCGAAAGTTGGAGCTTGTTGCCCGATAGCTGATTGGTGGTTTCCCGGATTTATAGTGTCTCCGCACATCCGTTGTTAATGGGGCTCCAATCCGATATTACCTACGGCCGCGATCACAACCGCAATCTCCTAGTAGCCTTCTCCTCTCGAACATGCGACAGGCTACGCCAAAGTTATGATGTAAGGCCTGACTTAGCTTCCGGCGGCGGGATCGTGGGATGAAACCCATAAAGATTGCTATGCCGTTAAACAGGCGGAAGAAATTGATGCTAGTCTAGTCCATGGGCGGGGTCAAATCCTGATTCGTGATCAGAGGCGGAATCCCCTGCGAGAACAAGCAGGCAGGTTCCTCGTTGTGCCAGCTGTACCCTCGTGGCTGCTGCGAATGCCTTCGACAATACTACCTTCTCTGCAGCGCTGATTTTAAGTTTTATCGAAAACTGTGTGGATAGCGGCAAAAGTCTGAGTGCCTCAGGAGGCCTTTTCTGGGAGAAACACGACGCAGAGACTAGAACTCCACCCTCGCGGCGTTGTGATTGGTGGATGCAAAGAAGAAGAACGAAGGCCCTGCAAGTTTGTTGCGGTCTTGCTGAGTTCTACCGAAAGTTAGTTGAGTCCCGAAGTGTGAAGTTTTTTGTGATTAATCTAATTGAGCTAACAAAACTGCCATCCACCCCCACCCCTACCCCTTACCCCTTATAACTACCTATCTTAATCTTTAACTTAGTTAATAATACTATATATCTTTTTTAGAATTTTTTATAATAACTATTAAATATCTATTTAATTTTATTTATATTTGTACATATTATAAAATTACTTTTTATTTTAATAAAAGTATTTTTAATATAATAAAATTAACCTTTTTAATATTAAGTAAAACTTTACTAGTATTAAGTAAAATATATAATACTAAAACAAAATTTATATTATATTTTAAATAGAG
>JAOWMA010000528.1:0-22387 GCA_025962755.1 Colletotrichum tropicicola
TATATATAAAGTAATAGTTTAGTAAGAATCAGTTTAACTTTATTATTATACTTTATAAAATATTATTCTTTATAAAAATTTATAAAAGATAAATTATCCCTTAATATTAATACTATTCTAAAATTATTTTAAAACTCTAGTATATAAATGTTAAGGTGTTTTATAGTAGTAGGTTTAAATAAAGGCTAAGGGTTCTCTTATTTTAATCTCTATTAAGACCTACTAAAGGTTTTTAATTTAGTATATACCTAAAGGCCTAACTATTCTAACTAGTATAGAAAGACTAGTAAAGCTTATTAGTATACCCTATATATATATATATATATTATACTTAAAGATATATTACTTTAGTTTAACTACTATTAAAAGGCCTAGGTTCTTAATAATTTTTATATAATTTACTTTTTACTCTCTTATATAGGAATTAATAAATATATTTATCTTAATAGAAGGATATATATATGGATTTATATATAGTTACCGACGCGGGCGCCCTTTGCCCTTATAAGGGGATTCCCCGGCGTTAAATAATATAATAATAACAACAATAACAATAACAACACAGTCGTCTACCTCGGCAATTCATCTAATGCCATGGACGTCATGGACGCCTTTGACGCCGATGACTTATCGAGATTCAGACATGTTGCTCTGCGGTGGTGTCAGTTTGGAACGGTTGCGCGGGCATGCCGACGTTTGGCGACAGCATGTTCAGCGCTTCGCACCATCATTATTCAAGGGTACGAGTCCGGTCCTGCTGCCAACGTCTCGGTTTGTGAGACTTTGGACACAGAGTTGGCCGCCTACTACACGACCATCCCGGACTCCGTCGGTCCCGAGATATCACACGAGACCCTGGACACTCCTCATTTCCGTTCGCTTCTGTTGGAGTACTTCGGCGATTCGCCTCCCAGGTTGCATCTGGTCTCCCCCAGCTCCGTAAACTGCTCAGGGTGACAATGGTTTCCTACCTGCGACCGTCACATCTTCTGTTGGTATGAAACTTCCCATGATGTCGGTAACCAATGGACATGCACTCATGCTATGGATCTCAGGTATTCTTGTTGGTTCGGTCACTGAACAGCGGACAGACAGCGTTAAAGAAGGCGCGTCCACGATGTCAATCTTGGCCTCCTGTTCAGTATGTCATCCAGGACAACTCTCTGTGTGACAATGGCTTGAACATTCAATCATCGCACACACGTTCATCCATTGCCGTATTCATTAAACTGTCTCTTTTGCCCATCATATCTTATTCATTCTGATCTTTGAGCATCATGCCTACTCGAACCGAGCTTGAAAGTGCGGCTTCTCAGGTTATCTCTATTCTGAAGGGATTAAGAGAGTTTTCTCAAGCGAGGATCGCGGTTATTGGCGGGCTAGCTCTTTGGAAATACCTTCCCAGTGGCCGGACTACTGAGGTACTCATCAATGTCACGCCCGCCAAGAATATGTGTTGAAACTTATCCGGCTTTTAGGATGTGGATTTCATCATCAACATTGACAGCGCGCCACAGGGGGTCAAGCAAAAGCTCTTGAGCCTCCCGAACTCCCCCTTCATCCAACAAGCCCAGTTTTTCTACTACAAACATGGCGGAACTTACATCCAAATCGACATCACTCCCGAGTGGCAGGTCAGTCAACCAACCCGGATCAAAGTTACCGATGTCCGTTCTTCAGGGTCCATCGGATAGCCGGAACGTGCCCACCTCCTAACATATCTCTGGCGCGCAGTCCCCGTATATGCCGGCTGGCGCAGTGGCGCTCAGAAACGTCCCCAACGGTGCCATCCCGTACATCTCGCCCACCGATCTCATTGTTTTTAAGATCAACTCTTGCGGTTTGCGGGCCCAGGTAGCTAAAAAGCGCACGGATGCCGCGGATGCTCAGGCTCTTCTAGAGAACGAGCGAAGTCGTCGGCTCTCAGGTTGACGAGTGGTCAGCGATCCGTGGTGGAGCCTTGTATTGCCGATGTCGTTGCTCATGGGAGGAAGAATGAAAAGTGGTGGAAGGAGCGATTGGGCCTTCATTGATCTGTATCCCAGTTTTATGACGCCAGTCCGCCACTGGTTGCTGTCTCACCGCTTGGTTGTCTAGTTGGCTTTCTGGAAGTGTTTAACCTGGAGTGAGGGATTGATTGTATTTGTAGCAAATAGGTATCTAAGCAAGTTGTTCTCATTGGGGGTTATACCGAAACCATCAAATTGAATCATTCATACGTGAACTTGGTTCTAGGATGGAATCAGGAGTGGATAGGAATTAAAACCCCTAGCTTGGCGAATCCCCGTTCTTCGTTGAACTATTCAGCGGAGCCTATGGCCATCCCTCCAATACTTTCTCCATCAAAACCCATCGCCTGAGAGAAGTAATAGCCCCTTTGGTTTGTCAAAAGCCGCAAGGGCTCAGAGCCACCGTCTCGTCCAACAGTAAAATCGCAATTGAAATGTGTGTGGCCGAATGCCCAGATTTTGACATTTCCGCTCTTAAAGCAGGGCTCCTGAGACAAATCTGTTGAAAACCCCGGTGTGATTGAGCTCGTAGTATGCCTCGGGTCGAGGGCGCGGCTGTCCCTTGAGGGGCTCCAATGCGTAAAGATCATAATCCTTGCATCAGACTGCTCAAGCTCTGCAACCTGGGCATTAAGCCAGGCGACGTCCCGCTTGTACGCATCATTATGAGCATTGATACTCCAGCCGTTGATTTGGAAAAAGTCGTTCAACCCAAACGAAACGGCGTCTTGGCTTTCGGGAGGGATGTGGGAGAAGAGGCTACAGCCTAGGACAACGACGTTACTGTCTGGTACCCGAAAGACGCTGCGGTCCAGCAGGACGAACTGCCCCAGGGACGGGTTGCTCTCAACGTCCCTTTCGAATGCGCGCAGGACCCCGAGGGTCTCGGGCCAACTCGAATGATAGGCCTCATGATTTCCGGGCACAAACAGCACGGCACGGAACTGGCCAAGCTGGCGAGTCAGGAAGGCTAGGCAGTCGTCCTTGTGCGCGGCGATGTTCCCCACGTCACCCAGCAGGGCCAGTGTGGGCGCCTTTGGGGTGATCTCGAAGATGTCGTAGGCTTTTGGGGCCTCGAGATGCAAGTCGGAGAGGATATGGATGGACATGGCGGGAATAGACTGTTGGTGGTGAAGGGAAGTTAGAGTGTTGTGACGATTATGCCGCTGCTATCCATAGGTAAAGCACAGCCCGATTGCCAGGCGCCACGTGTGGCTTGATGTCAGATTGGGCCGTGGCCAGGGTGCGCGGGAGCGCTGTATTTGCGCCTCCGGTGCGGAATATTACAATATTCCACATGAAGCCGTTTTGGGTGTGTTCAACAGGCGCCCCACGCGATAGTAAGGCTTTCGTACGTGTAGGACTAGGGGCACGAGGTGCCCATACTATACACAACGAATAAGTAACTATTTACGCAATTTGAAACCCTCAATCCGACAAGAACGGTAGCTCTACAGGAACTTTTGGTTCGACCGTTTTTTCAAGAAAACTCCCGCGTTCTGGCCAGGTCTATTGAGGGCCTCCCTTCCACGGCTGAGCGCCACGAAAGCTATGCGACCAAGCTCCGCCTTAGATCGGGCTCCTCGATTCGGGGTTTGGTCAAACTTCACCTAGCTCGCCGGAAATTCCGTCGCCGCTTTCCATTTATGGTATCTCGTAAACCGAAAATAGCGACTGCAGCAAACGGCGACGGGCTGCTCTCAGCCTCTGGCTCTTGCCCATTTTGCAGGCCACGAAATAGCATCCAAAGATGGACGACCGTATGTGAATGACGGAGATAAACTCTGTGAGACTCTGAGTAATACTATTCCTGTGTTCATGAGCACGATGGTAGAGAGGAAGATTTTCATATTCTTGTGTATGCTGACGCCTCTGTCCGAACTCCTCAGCTGCAAAGCACACCAAGAAAACAAAAGTTTTGTTCCATCGGACATTGGGCGAACGAAATTTGGTACAAAAGTGTGAGTCATGGCGTCTACCTTGATGCGTCTTCTCGATATCGTCTATGATGTCTCGATATCTTGAACCGCACGGCGCCCGCTGGATGATGAAGGCAGTGGAGAGGTCCTTCCATACAGTACTGGAAACGGCGAAAGAAAACACTCCCTTTTTCAAATCATGTCCTCATCCACAGCAAAGAATTTCATGGTCCAGAATTATCACGACTAAAGTCGGGAGAGAGACACGCTGGACTCACGACGGGAGATACCGAACCCGGGTACGATCGCGGACTCTTCAGTGTTCTATACCGGAAGCAATCGACACGTTAGACCAATGGCGAATGAATCATCATAGAAATTGGAGGCAGCCGAAATAGCTCGGGAAGAGAGACGTTGAGCGGAAGATGATGAGGTCTAGAAGGAAAATGGCCAGACCATATTGTTCGACGGACCGAAGATGAAGGCAACCGGCAGATCAAAGAGGCTGTCTCATTCTTATTCTAAAATAGATGAAAACACAATGCATTCTGGTCCGGGTGATGACAAAAATGCAAGACATCCTTCATCATTGATGCCATTGCGCGAGGCAACATTCCTCAGATATCATCACGCAGATGTTCGGCCCGTGGTCTGGATCAGGTCCGGGCCGGTCATGATTCAAGATCGACACGAAGTTCACGCTTCCTGAGTGACGCAAATTCACTAGGCTACGAGTCGCTTAAACTAGCAAGGCCCTATTTCTCAACTGACGAGATCGCGATACCCGAGGCGTGAAAGTGCAACAGTCTCGAACGCAAACAGACAGTTGCTCTCCACTTCGACTCAACGTTCACCTAAGCGAGGGCGTCTAGTCAGCATCATGCTGATCCAATGATCGTCGAAATCTCCCTCCCGGAAAGCTCTAGACCTTTCCTCCGTAACCAGCTGTAGTCACGAAATCGTGCTAGCGGCTGACGAATTAAACCCCGCATTTTAAACATGCCTTTCGCGGACGGCCGGATGCAGCCAAACCGTAGCTCCCGGAACCGGTCTCTCTGCGTAGATCAAGCCCGCCTCTTGCGTAGCGCCCGTAAGGGCACGATGGACTCCACCAACGACGTCTCACGGTGGTCTGGCCCTGTGGCTCATCGGGGATTCGGGGACTGGCAGGGAAAAGAGCGTCTGGATTACTACGCAGCACGAGTGAGACACCGCAGAAGGATAGGATGTCTCGGAAAGGCTTGTTGCTCGAGGTGTTGTGGAGGACCGAAGGCAGTCGGCACGAGCAGCTGATAGGGACGCTCGCCGATCTTTCGGCCGCCCAGAAGAATAAATACGAACCGGCAGACCTACCCTGACTGAAGGTGAACCAAGCATCACTTCCATCTCACCAAGGATTCTAAAGATAAAGATCACCTCCCAACGCTCAGCGTTGTGCTTCATACACACCCCGACCTACCAGCACCTATCCTCTCCAATACACCCCCAAAGCTTCAAAATGCATCTATCTCACATCTCCGCAATTCTGGCTGTTGCCGCCACAGCTTCAGCTGCTGTAATACCCCGTATAATCCCATCATTTAGCCCTGGGTTTGGCAACTTGCCCCAGATCACTACCAACGCCACCAACATCCTCAACGATCTCAACAGCTTTGATCGGGCCATTCTTAGCCTCATCACTTCTCTATCATCAGGGTCCGAGGTCAAGTCGGAACTCGACATCCCCACCGTCATGACGAACACCATCGGTGTCCAGTCCGCCAACCGCCAGTCCATGCTCGACGCACAGGAGCTCGCCACCGGCTTCACGGCCGAAGACTCCACGGCCGTCCTGAACAAGATCAAGAACGACATCATCCCTCACGCCCAGACGGCCATGTCGCTGCTCAACACGGCCAAGGAGAAGAGTCTACTCAGCACCGTCACCACGAAGTTCTTCATCCTCCCGTATCTCAACATCACCGAGACCGAGTACGACGCGTTTACGACGGCGCTGCTCGAGTACGTCGACGCGGGCTCCAAGGCCGACCTCGAGAAGGCCCTGAAGGATCTCAGGGGTATTTTGACCAGAACCATTACTGTCTACACGCCTCAATGAGAGTGCGTACTGGAATTTGGCTTATGGGAAGGGCGACTGTCACGGAAAAGCTGTCATGGATTTTGACATTCTGCTTGCTGGTACTGGCTGCGACCGCAAACGGTGGATTATGGTGATGATTCATAATTAGTGATCTTTCGAAGCATTAGCGAACAAATCTGAGACACATTTTGTACCATTTTTCAGATCACATGGTATCATATCAAAGCCAATCTCCTCTCATCTTGGACTCCTTTCGTGACATGTGTCGTGTTGGCGGCCGGGCAAACCGGAGGTCGTCGACCCGGGATCCCGAGGCAGACTGGAGCCACTGGGCGAAAAGCCACAGCTGAAGATTGAGGGCTTGGACAGCCCCCTTTGAACGGATCGAAACCAGCATGTGGCTGAGCCAAGAGGTCGTTTCCGGCACAGTAGACACAGCTCCCTTTTGCGCACATTGCTCGCGCGAAGCGAGCAACCCGAGCGCCTCGGAGAGCGTCCGACTTGCGGCATCCCCGGGCCTTGCGTTCTTTCGTCGGACACGCCCAGATACCGCTTGACAGAGACAAGATTCAAGACAAACTGTTGTGAAGCATAGCATCGTGACCAGATGTTATCAAAGGCGAAATCTTGGGAGGCTTGCGATGGCCTCTTGGCGAGGGAAGCGGGTGAGCCATGTCTCGAACGACATTCGCCTTCCGTCAGGCAGGGCACGACAGGTTCCTCGAAGTAATTTTGGATACCATCAACGTTCTATTGATATCGTGAAAATCGCCGGAAATGCACATGTGTACCGTTTAACGCGGCTTGCTCGCTCTTGCTTATGACCATATTTCCGTATTGCAACGTCAAAAGGAACGTTAGAATAGTCGCTTGTGCTTTCGGGAACAACATTCAATAGATATCCATGAGCCCCTCACTTGGGCGTTAAACCCAAAATAGTAATGCAGAACGTAACAGAAGCGAGCACGGTGACAACTGTAGCGTGACATTTTATGGCGGTTATCCCTGAGATCCTCAAGGCTCACAAAGATCTGCTCTTACGACAAGAGTGACAGGGCAACGGTAAGATGGATGATAGGCCCTTTTCTCGGACCAAATTTTGCTCACAGCCTCATGATGACACGCAAAGGTGCGATGGCCCGGAGTTAAGCCAACAGCCGGGACTCAAGCGAATAACCTGAATTCAGGTTTCTACCTATTGATCTGATGCCAACCAAACAAGTGGTGTGTTCCTCCAAAGCGTTGCAAGATGTTCCCGTTTTCCAGTACCTTAACATAACAACGTGTCGTTGAGTGTTGACAAAAGGTTGCGCCCCGTGCCGTACGTGGGCACAACTCAGTCGGCGGTCGACGGCATCTTCGGAGCTCTTCCGCCATCTGCTCACGGAATGGGGCCAGAAAATTTTGGTAACCCCAAGCGCGCGCGGATAGCAAGTAGCACTTGGGTCTCAACAGCCCACATCCCGAAACCGCCTTGTCGGGCTGAGATCTCATCCGCCAGCCTGTAGCGCATAGAGATGGCGGTAGGGCCCCGCGGTACAAACATGAAAGCATAAGACAAGAGGACTCCTTCAAGGTCTCGTTCAAGCGGTGGCGCAACTTGCCAGACTGAAGCCCGACGTGACGGTATCGGATACTCGCCGCAGTTACAAGATGTGCGAGCTACAGACTCGCCGCTCCTCGGCATACGCACGTGAAGTGCCGCCAAGCCTTGGAGAGAGCAAATCAGCAGTGCACATGGGCGTCAGGTTGACTGGGCACTGGCTTAGACCCAAGCACACCACCAACGATTTTCTGGGGCAATATGGCCAGTCTGAGTGACGAACGTCAATGTCAATGATGAGCTTCTAAAAGCCTTGGACTTTTTAATTTGCAGTCATGAAACGGCCAGGTGGAACGTCACGAGACGTTAAAGCGAGTTGATTCAACGGCGAGTAAGTTTACCGCATCGGCTCCCACAAGAAGGCGACCCAAAGTGCCCACCGCGCCGTAGATGACAGTCACACGGCCACGGAAACATGGGCCAGATTGAGCAAAAGTCATTTGTTACTGCTGTTGGGTCAGTGCTCTTAAGCTTATTAGCATGAACCGGGCGATCTCGGCGGGCTGCGAGGTCTGAGGGTAATATCGGTCGGACAAGGGCGTTATCGTCGTCTGACAGGGCCCCATCGATCCAGGCAACGGATTAGAGTTGAACCGGTGGCTGGGCAATGGACAGGACAGGTGTTTCCAAGGCCCTTTGTATCTGGGTAGGGTGTCACGACGGCTTCCGGGCAGAAGGACGGCGGGCAGGAAGCGAACCGGGAGGAGTGAAGGCGTACACAATTGCCGGAGCAATGTCCGGCCTCCGCGCTCTGAGCTGTCGCGAGGTTTCTCTTGGCGCGCGGGGCGATAGTGTGATTGAACTCTGGCGCTGCTGCAGAGAGAGTACAGGTTGCAGCCGACAATTGGCGGTGGACGGAAGAATTCGTCTGTTTGTGCGCGTGCCTACGTACCCCGAGAGAGGTTATGTATGTTGTACGGTCGCACAAGAGTCCCCGGGCTCTTTTGTCTCCGGGTTGTGTGCGATGCTTGGCCTCGTTGTGTGCTCAACTTTGCTCGCCGCGACTCTCTCAACCGAGCCAGAAAATGAGTCTGTCGTCATTGTGACAGGGCCATGTGGCTCCTCACAGAGAATGGGGAAAATTTGCCAGAATGTCTGTGTGTGTGTGTGGCGGGCGGGCGGGCTGCGGGAATTAGAGGGAGAAAAAAGGAACACGACCGACCGTTCCCCCCAATGTGATGTCCACCACACCGTCGAGACGCCAGTGTTGGCACCGGGCCCCCGATGGATGGATATGCCCAGGGCCGTTGGATCGGCAGGCGTCTGTGATTAGGAGCCCGCGACTTCGCGCCTGAAGGATGCTGACAGGACCGGCCTCATTTGAACGTCCTCCGGTGCCGTGGGAGGGGTATCCGGGGGTCCGAGTCAGGGGAGGGCAGGGGAGAAATGGAGGTGTCGAGACGGAATGACAAGACGGTGACGAGAAGGGGGACATCGGGGACAACGGAGGGGGAGATGGGGTGGGCACAAGACTTTGGAGATAATTCCCCCGAGAAGCCAAGAGTTTGAAAGCAGCAAAACGTGGAGAGACGTTGAGAGGCGAGGCGAGGAGAGCGAGAGAAAGTCTTGGACGACAAAGTCTTGGCCCTCTGGAGTCTTGGTCTTGGGTCTTGGGTCTTGGGTCTTGGTCTTGGGAGACAGACTGGACTGGATTGGCACTCACTGGAGACTCGAGAGGGGAACGGAGTGCCCGAGGAGGAGTGGCTTCAAGCGCCTTGTCGAGCGGAGGCCTCTGGCGGAGAATGAGGAAGATCTTGCACGATTCCTGGAGGACCCAACCCCCGCTTTTCCTTTTCATCGGTGGCTCTTGGCAGACGGACGACCTTGGCGGTAAGGTCGTCAAAGTCACTGTCTCGCCGAGCGGCCGCGGAGAGTGACTTGCTGCTGCTGCTTCTTGGCCTGGTGAGTTGTGTCTGGTCCAAGGTAGTGTAGTGTACGGATGTGTGGTGTTGCACGCTGCGACCTGCGTCCTGCATCTGCGTCCTGCGGCTTCTTGTGTCCTGCGGCTTCTTGTGTCCTGCGTCCTGCTGGTTTGACGCACCTCTTTGCTGTGGACTGCTTGCTGCTGCTGCGGCAGGCTGCTCTGGGCTGCTATCAACTCTCGTCCATCCACCTCAGACCGTCCCCATCGCCTTGGACTGCAAACCGGAAGACTCCCAGCGAATGGCCGCTGGTGACTGGGGCGGCACAGCGTCCGTTTTGTGGGTTGAGGGGTCCACCGATGCACACGCGGAACGGGGACGAGAAGAACAAGAAGCACGTATCAGGACGGGCTAGAGACTCCGATGGACGGCCGGGTAAAGGCCGATGCTGGCCTGGTGGTTGCTGCCCGTCAGACGAGACGAGACCAGACGAGACGAGATGCCAGTTCGAGGAGGATGGAAGGATGAGTGCCGGCCGGCGGATGAGGCATCACGTTGATCAGTCGGTGACGAGATCGAGACGACGGTGAGGAGTCCATCAGGCTGTTGATCACCCTGCAACGGAAAAAGAAGGTCAATACTTCTCTTGCGGCGTCCGTCGCAGCAGGGAAGAAGGAAGAACATGGCGGCATGGCCAGACCCCATCGCAGCATTCCTCCCTCTCCGCTTGGCAGGCATGTCTCAGACGTTGAGAGTGAAGTTGTGGTGATGGGCACCACCCCCAACCTCGCCGGGGCCACACACACGCCGTTAGTTGGGGCGTAAGTTCCTCCACCGCCTTGGTGAAGCTGTTGGTGCGTGCATCGTGACATTGCCAAGAGTCTTCGTTGTTGCTGTTGATGCTGCTCTCGTCTATGAGGACTATGTGTTTGTTTGTGTGTGTGTGTGAGAGTCGAGGCTTTGTCTCTATTTGAATGTGAGCCGCAACGAGTCTGAAGAGGCTCCCTTTTTGACACGCGTTTCTTGCTTCTTTGTTGTCCCTATCTCTGGGCGGTTTTGGATAGGTCCTCCCAGATCCGAAAACACCGTATCGGAAACGATGGAGAAGAAAGGGCCGGTCGGAAAACGCATGGTGGCAAGACCAAAGAACAAAAAAAATCCGAGGAAAAATCGAAGCATTTCGAGGCCCACAGCGTCCAGGAGCTTCGCTCAGCCGGCGGCAGTGTTCGCGCGGGACTCGGTGACAGGTCGGATGGAGCGCGCATCCCGGGATCCTCTCCATCTCTTAGCAGTCTCCATCGATCCATTCCATGACCCATCAACCCATCGCTACCACGCGCGTATGCAGCCTCTCTGCGTCGGTCTGCGGCGCGGTGGTGAGTGGCCGGAGCAGTGGACGGTTCTTGGGGCGCGCCGGCTGTGATGTGGCCGCGGTGATTGGACGGCGTCGACCAGGAGGACCAGGACCCTATCGTGCTGGCTGCTGGCCACCACCCCACGCGCCGGCTGGTTGAGCGGTTTTGATGACGGACCAGGATGAAGAGAGACCTGAAGCATCGTCTTGGATATGGGGCAGTTGTCAAGGCTGTCTGTTGTTGTGTTGTTGTTGCGGTTGCGCAGGTTGTGGACAGCTTCAAGTCTCTGAGTCTGCAACTCCACGTCCAGACATGGGATTTTGATGTGTAAACTCATCAAGAGAGAATCATTGTGTTCGTCTGTCCACGGAAGCAATCAAGGTATTTCCCAGCGTCCAGCCAGAGTCACACACACAGCAGCCTCAAGGTGTCCGCATCTCGCACGATTCCACCGCCATGTACCTCGTCACACAAACACGCGCCGCAGATACCTCGTTCCGCTCCTCCACCACGCCCACCGAATCATGACGTCCGAAATCAGCCTTCCGCTTGGCGGTGCGGGGCGGTCTGGCCACCGTAGCCCAATGACGGCGGCCGCAAAGAATCGAGAACAGGGGGGGGCCCAAGGACCACTCGCCAGTCACCGCACCACATGTCTCCTCTGAGCTTTTGATCCTTCATGGAAGCTTGGCAGCATGTTCTTGGCGCAATCTTTGGGAAAAAAAAAGGTTGGAGGGCCCAGATAAACAGCCCGAGTTGATTGGATATTGCGACTCCGTTCCGGCTCCAAGGGCCCCCCTCGCCCCCGGTCTAGGATGCCAGGTTCCCCCCCTCCTCGCCCTTTGCTTTTGCCCCCAGCGGCCAGCGGGCCTGCTGTTTGTCTTCTGTCTGTCTGTCTGTCTGCTGGCTGCTGTCTGTTGTGTGTGTGCTTCTGTCCCGTCCGCCCAGCCCGGTTTCTGTCTCGTCTTGCCTGCTGCTTGTTCCGTATGTGCATACTATCTCTCCATACAATTCCATACACAAACCGGCCCAGCCAGGAAACACGCCCAGCATCAGCCATCAGCCGTCAGAACCAGTTCTCGGCTCTTTTGCATTTTGTCTGCTCTGCTCTGTCCTGTTCGGCTTGGCTCTGCTCTGCCTGCCTCTGTCTTCCGCCCTTGTTGTTGCGGGATAGTTGTCTGTCTCTCCCAGTCACCTAGTCTATGCCATTCCCATTCCCATCCCCATCTGCCCATCCACCATATCCCGTCCTCGTCTGCCATCCCCCGTCCATGCCCTTGTCCATCTGAGGAACGCTCTCCGCTCTCCCACCACCCGGCTGGACTGAAGGGCTGTCTGCTCGTCCCAAAAACGGCCCTGGCCACCACCCTTTACCCCCCATCCATCCATCCCATCCGACGGAGCTCAACCTTGAAGCCCACCAGACGAAACCGAACCCGCCCGGCGACCGGTGCCAACTTTCTTCCAAGCTCCTCCCAGCCTATTCCCAGCACCCGCCCGCCGCCAAACGTTGCATTGGGAAAACCTCTGCTCAGTGCGCTCAGCCCTTGGCCTCCGCTGCTCTGCCCTTTGTGACGTCGATTGGCGAAGAGAAACAATCAGCTTGGGGTAACGCTACTACTACCACCACCACTCTACTGCCACACGAGACCACCCGCCCTGCGCCCCCTCGACATCGAGCCATACCGTACCTCGACCGCATCGCAACCAGAGGCAACACCTACCGCCGTCCCTTCTCGAGCCCGACACCACGACGACGTCCCCGACGCGCAGCCGTAGCCATTCCCGTAGCCGTACCCGCGATCCCTCGTCGACCGTAGCCGCCGCCGAATCTGCCCACGACTCGATCCCTCTCTCCTCCCTCCCTCCCGCTGGTTCGACAAAACACACCCAAGAGCCCGGCGACGCACCGTCTCGCAAGGGATCGGGCCTGACGACGAGGACTCTCCCCCCCAAACCCGCGGGGTTTAACCACCTCACCTCCTCGTCGATGGCTTTTCTGACCAACAACGTCTGGCCCAAAGATGGGAGGAACCGATCGCATATCCCGGCCATGCCGGTGTGGATTGCAGGCGTCAGGATAGCACAGCTCGTAAGGAACACCGCCACCACCACCTCTGCCTCTACCTCTACCCGGCCGACCGCGAACCGGGGCGACGTTGGATGCCGTTGGGGCTGTGGGCTCTCGAGGAGAACACGTTGTTGACGGTTGTGGAATCACAGGTCCTCGCCATTGCGACGTTAGGAGTCACCGTCTACGGCCTCACCACCATGCAAAAGGCGACAAACTATCGCAGGATAACGGTACGCCGGACCACCCCTCCCTGCGAGGCCCTGCACTTGGGCCTCGTTCTGCGCATCGTCGGAATACTTGCTGACCAGTTGCTTTCGCATCCAACAGTCCTTCAGCGGTAGTGAAGGTTTCCGTATGTCACACCACCACCCCGCCCTCCCCCTCTTGTATCACGATACTGACGTCTGCCGCAGCATTCTCGTGGTTTGCGTTCGCCTGGACTTTTTCCTACCTGACATGGCTTGGCGTCGCCGTCATGTTCATCCCCATCATGTACAACTGCTGGGTCCATCTGTACGACACGCCCTACCCGGACCGTCACGCCCTATGCATGTATGCTGACACGTCGCAGCGGTCTCGAGCTTCTTACCGTAGTCTTCTGGATGATCACGATGGCCCTCCTCGCCAGCCACGCCGACGACCTCGACTCCCTCGACGCCTTCATCGTGACGTTTGGGCCGAAATACGAAGTCTACTACAAAATGAACGTCGAGCCCTTCGCCGAGGGCTTCGTCGCCGCCACCTTTGCCGGGACAGCCATCTCGACCGTCAACTTTGTGCTGTTCATCATCACCATTGCCATATTCGGTGCGTTGCCCCCTCAAAGAGACACGGCAACGATCGTCCCGTGACATTGTCCCCTCAAAACTAACCCTCCCAGGCCGCGCCCTTCACGCCTACCGCAAAGCAAACCTGGAAAAGGCGCCCAGCACGACCGACTCCCAAAAGACGATCCAGGCCGAGGGCGACAAGATGGTCGCCTCGCCGCAGATGACGTCCGCCATCCCGTCCTACATCCACTGGAACACCCACCAGTACCCTCCGCACCACCCGCACGCCTATCCGTACTACGCCCAGCCGTACGCGCAGTCGCCGCACTCGCAGTCGAACCCCTCGCCGCCGACCTCCGTCCCGCCGCACGGCTTCCAGCCGGCCTACTTCCCGAGCAGCCAGTGGCCGCCGCAGCCGCCGCCGCAACAACAACCGCCCCCCGAGGGCGGCGTCTGGCCGCAGCAGAACTACGGAATGTACCAGCAGCAGGTGCCCATCGCCCCCCAGCACACGGGGCAGACCGGCACCGACCTCGGCACGCCGCAGTTCCCGATGGTGAGCCCCGTGGCGGCCACCAAGTCCGACCTGCAGGGCGTCTACCCGACGCCGCCGCCCGGGAGCACGACCGGAGGACACACCGGGTACGTGTCTCAACAACCGGCACCACCACTACTACCGCCGGCGCCGACGGCTGTTACGACTGTTACGGCGGCGCCAGGGACGACGCAATCTCCGGCGGAGCTGAACGATGGTCGAGGGGAGGAGAACATGCCGGCGGAGCTACCGAACAATCCACCCAGGTCACCGAGGTGACGGCGACTTTGACTTTTTTTTACAAAATTCAGGGGGGAAAGATCAAGAAGAGCAGCAACTTGATCATTATCTTTTTTTTGCTGGCCTGTGAAAGGTCACGAGGACAAACGGAACGAACGAAACTGTTTTGGGCAACGATTCTACGGCGTATAACCTGATTTTTCATCTCTTTACCGGGCGCGGCAAGATACATATGCATAGAGAATGGCGTTCAGGTGATGGAGAAACCGGCGCAGCAGCGCCGCATGCGCGGACAGCATGAACGGAATCTGGGGGAAATCTCCAGCTTTGGATCGACTGTTTTTATTCGATATTTTCTTCTCCTATCGACTCTCTTCTCTATGGCCCGAGGAGGGCTCATCCAACCTACTTTTTACGACGAACAGGGCGGGGCAAACCATGGCGGCAAAAAGGAAAGAAAAGAACGGGACGGGGAGCTTCTTTTTTTCTTTTTTATGCTCGCGACACGGTTTGCTTTCGTTGTATTTTTAGTTTAGATGGCCATCCTCTCTGTGGGATGTGTGGTTCATGCTGCTTAATTCATGATACCCCCGATGTATGAATCGATCGGGAAGACCATCTTTTGGCACTCTTACAATGTCCCTGCGTGCGTTTAGTGACACGCTATGTTCATGGACCACGAATGGCTATCAAGAGAGAAATATGTAAAGAGAAGAGATGCTCATTAGATATTACGATTTCGGCTTCAAACAGTGGTATCTCGAGTGTACTGGCCAAGGCCATCTAGTAGACATAACGAAAGTAGGGATTCTGCTTGTCCGTCAAGTCCTGGAAAGCCAGCTTCGCCCGCTCCTCCTCGTCGACAGGCAACCCCTCACGACGCTTGTTCTCGCTCCAGAGAACGTAGTACAGCGCGCCCGAGGCGAGAATGCAGATGACGTAGCATATAATGAGACCCAGCCAGAGCTCCGGGTAGTGCTGCGCCTTCGACTGCGACCGGACGAGCTGGGGCCCGACAATGTTCCCGACACAGTACGCCGCGAAGATCGTGCCCGCCATGAAACTCTTCTTTGTGTGGCCCGCGACATTGGACATGCCGACTGTGATGATCAGGCTGACGACGCCGCCAAAAAAGCCGGTGATGGAGTAGCCCACCACGGGGGCCGCGGCGTGGTGCGTCCAGGCGGAGCGCCAGATGAGCGCGCACCCCGCGATGACGGGCAGGCAGCACGCGATGAGCATCAGGATGCGGATGTTCTGGAACCGCGAGCCGAGGTACCCCGTCAGCAGGATCACGAGGAAGCAGATGCCGCCGAGCGGGAACTGGAACAGGATCGACTCGAGCGACGTCCAGCCAAAGGTGGACACGATCAGCGGGCCGAAGCCCGAGACGGCGCCGTTCATGGTGTACGCCGAGGCCATCATGAGCGCGACGAGCCACACCTTGACGTCGAGGAGGGCCTCGCGGAGCTGCGCGGGCTTGAACTTGGTGCACCGCACGCCGGTCTGGCCGTACCGCAGGCGCTCGACGGCGGCGAAGCGCTCGGCCGGGGTGAGGAACCATGCCGAGACGGGGGAGTTGGGCATGGCGAAGCAGAAGCAGCCGAAGAGGAACGTCAGGCAGCCCGCGAGGAGGTAGATGTACTGCCACGGCCTCAGCGAGCCGGAGCGGATCTGGGCAAAGGCGTAGTTGAGCGCGCCGCCGACGATGGTGAAGAGGCCGGTCGAGCTGAACCACCAGCTCTGGCGGAGGGACTGCTCGAGCTGGGTGTAGTAGCCCGAGACGATGCACATGAAGCCCGTGGGGATGATGCTCTCGACGAAGCCGAGGAAGAAGCGCTGGGCGTAGAGGCCGCGGTGGTCCGTCACGGCGGCGGTGAGCATGCAGATGCCGGACCAGAAGATGACGACGCCGCCGAGGATGCGGCCGATGTCGAAGCGCTGCAGGGCGTAGGTCATCGGGTACAGGCCGGAGAGCATGCCGAAGTAGAAGAGGGAGGTGGCCCAGGAGAGGCGGGAGGTGTCGACGCCGCCGGACGGGGTCGGGACGGAGAGCTGCAGGTCGGAGGTCATGCCGAAGAGGACGGCCGAGCCGAGAATCGCCTTGTCGTAGTACACGAGGCCGTCTGCGAGGATGTCAGAAAGAGTTCACACAAGACTCGTGTTAGTGAGGACGAACAGCCAAAGATCATGGCCGGGATGAGAAACCAGTCAATCTTGCGGACAGCACGGGCAGCGTCGGCCGGGTCGTACGGCTGCGTGTGCGTGCCGACCATGGCGAGGGCGTCGTCATCGCCGGCACGTGGAAATCGGCCGTCAGTCGGCGCTGACGCCTCAACGTCGGCATCCCCTCCGGATGTCTGAGGCCCGGCCGCCGGAGCAGGGCCGGAGGTGGCGGGGACGGCCTTTTCGGGGGCCATGGCGGGATTCAGCTGGCAGCGAGCACCTTGCAATCCAAAGTCTGGATCGGGAATGCGTATCCGAGCTGGCTCGACGGCTGTGGGATCGAAGAACGTATTTCTTGGCGAATGAGGGGGATGAGTGAGCTGAACTCTCGTCGGTCCCTGGTCTACGCCGTCATTGGTGAGGGGACCCTTTGCGTGGTTTTAAAAGGCAAAATCGCCTCTGGATGGCTGGGGATCGGATGAGTAAAATTTTCATGAGCAAATTCTCTCGGCGGTTTGGTCATTAGTACGATACGATGTATGAACTGCTCCGTCTACCTGGATTACAGGACTCACTCTCGGCCCTCTTACAATTGCCTCACTCCACGTCACATTCTCGTCTTGCGGGTGATTACTGGTCCCGAGAGACAGGTCAACTGAAAGCCACCTCCAGCCGCCATCCCGGACCATTTATTCCCATTTTTCGAGGCGCGCTAGACGACTCTGGGCATGGCGGATTGGCAAAATTCTGCAGCTCGCCTGTCTCGCTTGCGTGAAAGAGGAGCTCGGCGACGGACTTCGATTGGCCGGGGGAGGGACGCGGTCTGGGCCGCGGGTACAATCGGAGATGGGGGGCCGAGTTCGGGAGGGGTGACGGCCTCTGGGTGAGTCGCCGTGAGTGGTTTTTGGTGTGTTGAAGTATGCCGCGGCTGAGGTTGTTTTGTGCAGAGTTTTGAACTATATTAGGTTAATTATTGAACGTTACTCATATGTCAGAGACGAGCTGTAAAGTTGGGATGGTGTGAGGAATCGGGGAGCCGCTGGGGTGTGTGAAGTGCTGCTGAGTGAGACCGGCGCCGTGGGATACGCGGTCGTATTGAGTGGGAAGATCCGTAAAGAAGTTAGATTGACTGTAACGAGCTACTACGCCGGAATCTGGTGTGATGTTGCGATCCAAGAGGCTTCCGTTTCGTGACGGATCAAACACTTCCCACCGGAGTTGACTGAACCCCGGGCATCTGCTCTCATTGAGTGCTCATTGAGTATTCATCGATTATTCATGATTACGACCGCAACAGCATTATGATAGCTGCAGTTATCTCCAGAGACTCAAGCCCTCTCATCAAAAGCCCATTCACGACCCGCTTAGGTCCAGAAAGTCAAGATGGCTATGATCCTTGAAGCCAGGAGTGAGATTACATAAGCCTCCATGTGAGGAATCTGAGGGTGTGTTGACTTTTTATCTGAGATTCTCCGAACGGCAGACCTGAGCTTTCCCCAAATCCCCAAACCAACCAGCCAACTCCGGATCTGGTGCTGTTTCGACCATCTCGCGCTGCAATCCCGAGACATCGCACCCTCCCACCACCACGCGGACCCTCAAACTCTCTCTCAGAGCGCGCTTTGCGGCCCCTGCTGTGCGAACTCCGGAGCCCAGGCCAGTCTTGGCTCTCCAGGAAGGCCGCCCTTTGACAGTCTGAACGCCTGGTGGGCGCTCTCGCTGGCTCTTGGCTGAGGGGTGGCTGCCACCAGCGAGGCGGCGGCTGACGGTGAGTGAAGCCGTACAGAGACGCGTCGTCACGATGGTGTTCACGCGTCCAAACGCGGTCATGTGTCGACCAGCCGCCGAATCGTGCTCAAGCAATGAAATGAGTTACTTATTAATCGCAAAATCCCGCCCTCTTCGGTATCTTTCCTGTCCGTGCCGGACCCTCATGCTTGGTCTTTGATCCCGTCCGTCCTCCATAAGTACAGAGTCTTGGCCGCAGCCAATATTAACACTAGGTTACAGTAACGAGCCGCTCGCTGCTCCAATGCTGCCGATTTTGACCGTCTACTGGAGGGAGGGCTGTGATTATACACTAGGCTCATTGAATCTTTGCTGCTTCTCTTTCCGCCTTGTTCTCTTTCCACCACTTCTTTTCCCGCTTGATCGCCGCCTCAATCCAGAATCTCGCAGTCACGCCCCAAATGATGATCCAACCAAACAAGACGCCCAACGTGGTGCCGAACGCACGCTCAAACTCCAAATTCCAAATGATGGCGGCCACGTAGCCCAGATAACACGTGCACCCGCCGATCCAAAACAGCGTCAGCTCGAGAATCATCTTGCGGAACATCATCGACTTCTTGTACCGCTCGACGTACCGCTTGCGGAACTCGCGGTTCTGCGCGCCGTCGACGGCAAAGAAGTCCTCGGCCGCATAGTACACAATCGGCTTCAGCCGCTCCCCCGCCGGATCCGAGTTGATGCGGAACGGCATCTTGATCGGGATCAGCGTCATGAAGGCGATGGCATCCAACACCATGAACATGAAGCCGGGAGAGTACAGGTACAGCCACTCGACCACGTCAGGCTCGTACACGGTGGTCGAGCACACAAACGGGACGAGGGCCGCGATGAGACCGAGAGCATACACCCACGTCGTGGCGTCCAGCTCCCACCAGTGCTTGGAGAGCAGCGGCGCGCACTCGTCGAAGCGGGCGATGAGGCGGTAGACGCGGACGACGAGGATGTACACCTCACCAAAACCAAACGCAATAATGGCAAAACCCAGGATTCGACTCTCGACCGTCTCGACCGGGGGCAGTCCGCAGGCGACTCCCGCCGCGTACGCGTCACCGCAGGCCGCACGACGACGGTTGCGCTGCGCACGCAGCCAACTGTAGTAGATACACACGGGCAGGGCCAGGTCGAAGAAGAGGATGATGAAGGGGCCGATGGAGATGGAGATGTGCTCCTTCCAGTCGACGTACTTGGTCAGCGGCTCGAGCTCGTCGTCGTCCTCCGTGTCGGGCTCTCTGTCGCCGCCGCCGGGCGTCGTCCCCGCGAGGACTCCTGGGGTTGACGGGTCAGTCGTTGTCTTGGGCGCGCCGTCTCGTCCGAGCACCTGAGCCGTACCCTCGCTGACGGCGGTGATGGTGGAGTCGCGGAATGCCTCACGGTTCTCGTCGCCAGGGGCGCGCTCTCTGGCGATGGCCGCCTCCGAGGCCGCGGTGGGAGCGTCGGCGACGCCCGGCACCGCGGCTTCGTTGGACCCCCGTCTGCTGCCCTGCTGCGACCCTGCCCGGCTGCCGGGTTGCGAAGGTGCTTTGTTCGACGGCGCTCTGCTTCCCTGCTGTGAACCTGCTCTGCTTCCCGCCGCGACGGCTGCCCTGCTCTGCTCGCCGGACGGCTGTCTCGCCGCCTCTACCGACGGCTGTCTGCTGGGTGCCTTTTGGGAGCCCGGCTTGCTCCCCTCGCTGGGTGCCTTGTCCTCGGAGGGATGGCTCTTTGAGCTTGACGTGGTGGGCGGCTGTTCCTGCGGTGCGTCCTCGAAACTCGCCTTGGACGAGGTGATTTGCTCGCCGGTCTCGCTGGCGGCGTCATCGGCCGGAGCCGACGTGGCGACCGGCTCGTAGCCTCCGGGTTGCATCGAAGCGGCGCCGTTGCTGTTTCTGTTTCACAGTAAACCGGGGGAAAATCGAAGAAGAGTTGAGAGGGAGTAAGATGAGGGTACAGATTGGGTATATTGTGAGAGAAAAAAAAAAAGAATGACTGAACGACAGCTCTTGTGCGCGCGCGCTCAACAAACAGCAACGGACGACAGGCAAAATATGGATTAGCTAGCTCGGCTTTGGGTGTGACGGCAGAACCAGAGCTCACCTTACTACTACCCCAAGAGGTCTGAGACGAAGCGGCACGTCGACTACTTCATATGGAAAGGTGTTCACAGTGACGGGAGCGAGGGGCGCAGATCCCAAAGCGCACGACCTTGACCGCCCGTCGCAACACGAATCATGAGGGGAGCATTAATGCATTGGCGACATCAGACGGACGCTTGACCGGCCGGTCCCTGGTTTCGAAAACGTGCCCAGGTGGTATCTGAGCCCATTATACCCATCGCATCCCCTTCGTCGCGGCGTCCGAGCAGGCATCGCAGCGGTGTCCTCGGATGCCTCGACGGCTTGACGGTGGCCTCCCTGTTCGCGGGTGCCCTCCCTCGTCGCGTGATTGGCACTGGTCAGCAAGTGGTGTTGGCTGTGGTGGATGGTGTCTGCCCCTTGCGAGCAAACTTTGGCCGGCATAAACCCAGAGCTTTGTCTCAATCAGCATCAGCAATGCTCTGGACTCTGTTCGCCCGCATCTGCCTCTTGCGTGGGAGTGTGTGTGTGGGAGGGATGGGCGAGAGTGTCAAAGAGATGAAGACGACGACTCAAGAGTCTAGTTGACAAGACTCAACAGTCGCCGCCATCCATCCATCCATCCATCCATCCATCCCTCAGCCGGGCCAAGACCTTTCAGTTCTGCGAGACACGTTCAACGTTGGGCCCTTCCGGGATCCAGCCTCAGCCGGAGCCTGAACTCTCGGAGTATATGCCTCTCCACGATCGGCACCGGACTCCGTTGCGGAACAGCGATTAGCTCCCGACACAGGGGCCGACCCTGGCCTCTTGCTTTGGCCCAGCCCCGGCGCCACACCAGCAACATTCGACAACTCCCAGGCCAGCCGCAGCAACCAACTGGCTGCCGGGAGGACTTGAGAGAGAGAGAGAGACTGGCCCCCAAGACCAGCCGGGCAGCCCGGGGCTCCCATGCTCCCGTCTCGAGCCAGAAGCGTCTTTGCTCAGTCGTATTGGAGTCTAGCGTCAAACGCTAGTGCGGAGTCAAGTCCGGACATCAGAGCACAGGTCGAACTCAGCGGCGGCCAGAAGCTGCAGAACAGAGCGCAGAAGAGAAGAGACCATGCAAACTCGGGTTCGACTGAACGACTGCTCAGTGAGGAACCGCGATGGAAGCTCTGGCATAGACGTACGTACCCTTCGAGGCGGGAGCTGAGCCCAGCAGAACGTACCAAGCAGCAGAGCTCATCCCAGAGCTTGCTCATGTTTCTGGCTGCAACCTGCGGCAAGCTGCAGCGCACAGCTCCCCTCCCCCTTTTCCCCTCATGTGTGTGTCTAAGTATGCTCCCCTCCTTGGTGTTGTTGCTGCTGCCATTACCCCAATTCTGCATTTTCCCATTTCCTGCGAGACTCTCCCATGTTTCCTCTGCTTCCATGCAGGCATGCCATGGCTTCCGTCAAGGTTCGGCCCTGCGTAGACGCCTGCTCCGCGCTGCCGTCACCCAGGTCCTGCGGGCTCGGGTGGTCTGATCCTCCAGAGGTATATATCTTGCTGACCTTTGGGTTAGATAGCTGTTCACCCATGAACCCGGCCTTGAAGACCCCTCAACACGCCCATACCTGGCTGTTCCACGTTCCGGTCAAGGACGGGGTGGGTAACGAACACAGGAGGGGAAGTCTTATACAGCAGCCAAAGCTACGCTACGGCATTTGTTCAAACAGTGGTCGAATCAAAGGTTCGTAGGGCCGAGAATGGACTTTCGGGCAGATTTTCGGACAGAAACAAGACGATACTCTCCCGAGTGTCCGCTCTGCCCGTTGAATCTTTGCGAAGCCGGCGCATCGTTGCTAGTTTCTGTAGGATCGAGAGATGAAGTTGGCCAAGAGCCCAAAACGGGGGGGGGGGGGGGGGGGGGGGGGGGAGAAATTGAACCCAAGTAACCGGTTAAATTA
>JAOWMA010000529.1:0-22376 GCA_025962755.1 Colletotrichum tropicicola
AATATATTTATAAAAATTACACTTAATAAGACTTTAGAGTACTTTATTAATAGTAATAAAATTAAGGTTTAAATAGAGAGATAAGTATTTTACATATAAAAATACTAAGAAATATAAATAGAGTGTATTTTTTCTATAATTATTATTTTAAATAATAAAATACTATTATTTTTAGTTTTAATTATAAAATAAAAAACTTACTAGTATAAAAATAATAGTTTAGTAAAATAGTAACTAACAGTCTAACTAATAGGATAACTATAAGCCCCTAGCCCTATAGTTTTATATAGTAGTTATTATTATAGTTAATAATAAGACCAATAAGGTAAGGCCCTTATAGCCTTACGTAAGGCTAGGCCTACGGCCCTAAACTTACTAATAATAATATAACGAATATACAGTCTTTTTGACCCTTCTGAATACCCTTACTTTCTCCCCCGCCGTACGGCTACGCCTGCTTCTAATAGGGACGTTGGAGCGGCGCGGAATCCCTTTCATTGCTCCGAGTAAGAATTCTTGGTTGGCCCGATTGTATTAGAATCTGTTTTAGTTACCGCTCAATCACACTGCGACTTACAGCGTCTTGCATAGCTGCTTACGCCAATCAAGTTGTCAACCCTCTCAGGCAAAGAAAGAGCAAAAGCATAAATACTGTTCTTCTCACAGTGCTTCGTAGCTGAGTTCATATTGAGTACACCCTTAGCGGCAAATTCGCAATCTTTTGCTCGAACTCCTTGCACAGGCCCATTTTCTTTAGCATCACAACATCCTTACAACTCACCATGTCTCGGGGCTTCTCCACCGCCGCCCGGCATTTGCTGCAACTTGTGGGCAGAGTTTCTCTTACAGATGTTGTTCAAGTGAATGAGAAGGGAGGACATAAATGGGCGGAAAATATTCAAAGTGTTACTAGCACGATCGAGGATCAGGTAAATAACAAGGCTCCACATATTCGGGGCCGATCTGCTTACACTTTCTTCGTAGCGTACAGATGTGGCATCCTATGAAATTCAGTAAGGCAACTCGAATTTAGCTATACATTTCTTACCCATATGTGTCTCTACTTTGCTAATATTTCGACAAGGGGGGCAAAGGCTCACAAGTCCAGTAAAGATCCAAATGAGACCCAGGACGTTATTACGCTCGCCTTTTACAGCGCCAGAGGAACAAGAATCGGTAGTGCCCACGCTCGTGAGGATGGAACTTATACTTTTCAGGCCAGTCGCACTGGCCGCTAGAGCTCACTGCCTCGCCAGCTCGTCGGATGTACAGAAGGAATGTCTGTTATTTACTAGTCGGTATAAGATGGTAGAGAGAGGGAAGGGGATGGGGGGTTAGGTTGTATTTGCAGAGTATAGACATAGAGAGACATACCGTGGCAATTTTTTATTAGTTCAGTCACCAGGGCAATAGGGCCGTACGGCAGTGTTCGCAAAGGCAATATATTGTATAGTGGCTGTGCGTGGAATATTGCCTTTGCGTGGGTGGGTTACTCAAGAATATGTGGGTTGAATTATGATTTACCACTTACAACTGCTCTTTCAATGAGACTAGAACACAAATCAAAGATGACCTTCTATGCAAACGCTACATAAAGGCCTTTGATTGGTATGAACCCCTAATAGCTTTATTGCTGGCTCCAGACAATTGCATCCATTGGTGGACTTTGGATTACTGTAAGAGGCATGCATTCTATCAATGTCAAGAAGGCTGGCTTACTGAGAACATTTTAGTGTGAGGCACTGCGGGACTAGTCTTATGGTTCAAATGGACTGCGATGACGTGCCTGGCTCACCCCACTCACCCCATGTCCCTTTGGGGAGGATGAAGCCACGCAGCTGGCTGTCAGATTGGACCCAGATCAGGCTATGTTCGTTTTTTACCTACATAAGACAGCGGGATTCGCCAACTTCGAGCGTCTGGCTTCGTATCTTCGTTTCCCTCGCCCCTTCCTTTTCGGTATTCACAACAAATATGCAATGTGCAATCTGCCATGACTTCGGGGCACCTACGCTGGCAGAGACGGGAGGACGCCATCGGAATCACCTCAAACTGGACATCCCCTGGAATGATTTCAAGTCCTCAGGCGACACATGCCACGTTTGCGAGATTCTGCTACGAGGGTGTAGGGGTTGTTTCCACCAGCACCACGTAGACGAGTCCCAGATTCTGTCCTGCAGCATCAGTTTCCTGTATCTCCGCAAAGATGACGAGGAGGATGACATTGACAAGGAGATTCGCTTCCGGATGGCCGACGGGCGCAAGTTTGAGGTTTCCATTTTCGTGCCGGGTGAGTCTGCAAGAGCCTTTGTCTCCGCCACTAGTCGCCTGGTTGCTGACCAACTCTCGACACGCAGGCGAATGCCCAATCCCGAATGAATGGGATTGGATGCCCGTGTATGACAGGACGTCGCCTCGGACAGACTCGGACACCGCAATGTCCCAAGCACTAGACTGGATAGAAGAGTGTCGAGGAAAGTCACATGAATTCTGCACCACGCCGGACGAAGCAGTGCTCCCAAGCAGGGTTGTCGACGTCGGGCTCGACACTGGGGTGATTCGCCTCGTCAAGACTCAGGGAGACCGCGCGTCGTACATTGCTCTCAGTCACTGCTGGGGCACCAAACAGATCATTACAACCACGAAGGAGAATATTTCAGACCATCTACTGGAAGTCCCCTTCGAGAAGTTGTCAAAGACTTTCCAGGATGCAATTCACGTAACTCGACGCCTCGGTATCAAATACATCTGGATCGACTCTCTCTGCATCATCCAAAACGATCGTACTGACTGGGAGATAGAGGCTGCGAAGATGATGGACGTTTACAGTAATTCCTATCTGACGATCGCTGCTACACACTCCCCTAGCGGTGACGGCGGCTTGTTTCGAGACACACCTGACTTCGAGGTCACCGGCACAACAATCTTTGGGGAGCCTTACCGTCTTTATTTCCGTAAGAGAATCGACCACCACCTCGACGTTTCCTTCGGGGACCAAAGCTTTGATGAGACCAACTTCGGGGGCCAGGTCTACGGCCATCCCACAATTGTCGACTACCCTCTGCTGACCCGGGCTTGGGTCTATCAGGAGCGCATGTTGTCCACCCGTGTGCTTCACTTCGCCCATTACGAGCTCTTTTTCGAATGCCGGTCTGATATCCATTGCGAATGTACCGGTATCTTCAACTACGGGTCGTCAGAAACCACTCATGCGACGGTGACCAAGCTTGTCCACGCGGATGCCTTGGACAGTTTCATTCCTGGCGAAGAGTGGCACGTGTATGCCAGCTACTACATGGCCCAGCTCTGGCGAACATTGGTGACGTCGTATACGTGTCTCGGATTGACCAAGGCCATGGATCGTCTGCCGGCCATGGGTGGCCTCGCGAAGCATATGGCGCTGCGCAGGAAGGCGAAGTACCTCGCCGGGTTGTGGGAAAACACACTGAGTGACGACTTGATCTGGGCAGTGCGCTCGGCGGGCAGTAGATGGAGGAAGCCGCGGCCAACGCCTCATTCGGCCCCGACGTGGTCTTGGGCGAGTGTGGAGTCGCATGTGAGCTACTACGACGAGATCCTCTACCTTGAAGACGAGGACGATTACGTGGATAGTCCCAGGCCAACGGAAAAGGATCGCGAGCCATATCAGCACTTCGCCAAGGTTGAAGAATGCTGGGTTGAACGTGGTCCCGTTGACGAGTACGGCACGATCCCCAACGGACGCCTTCGGCTCCGAGGCCTGCTCGCCAAGGGCATACTTGACAAAGGGACCGTAAACCTCCAAGGGAAACAGTTTGTCGATCACAGCGTCGTCTTCCCTGATGGTTCGCGGTTCCCCATAGAGGCGGACTACCTTCTGGATGAGCCCGGCCCAGACCAAGTTCCCTCGGGGACAGAGGTTTGGTGTCTTCGGATGAGCCAGGTTCAGTGTGGCTGCAGGGACCATCTGTTCTCTCTTGTTCTAAGGGCAGTGGAAAATACTGAAGGGACGTATGAGAGAATAGGATGTTTGCTTGTGATAGCTCACCCACCACCGGTCGACACCATTGGGCCCATATACGCATCTGCAGTGGAGGGCAGCGTCTGTATTATATGATGAGGCCCCTTGGAAGGTTTTCAGTTATCATAAACCCAGTATAACCAGACGGTGAGGTTTTCAGAGACGGTTTGATAACAAAGAATCCAATCCTCATGCTCTTTTTAGTTCTGAAGTTCCGGGGCCGTAAATTCTGGGCTAATCTAAGTTCTCCACGGATCCCAAACTTATGTCGAAGGATGGCCGCTCCAGTCTGATTGCCCTCGGTGAGGGAATGTTGAGCACCAAACCGATGTACGAAGTAGCGAAGCGAAAACCCAAACACATGCGATAACATTTGCTATGCTACATCAGGCAGATCGTTTTTGATCAATGTCCAGGGTGGAAAAATACTCCAGTATCTCCAACGCCTTGATACTTTCTGCGCGATCTCTTGCCGGATATCTTTCCATCTTCTGATGTATTGTCGCACCCGCCTCGGCAAGCCGCCTCGTAACAGCAACTTTATCATCCATTGCAGCCCCGTTTAGGGCTTTCTGCAGATAGTCGGATGATTTGTCCACATTTGCGGCCTCGATGAGGGCATCGGCTATGTCCAGATGATGCCTTTTGCACGCGAACTCCCACATTGGGCCATTCGTAGTCATCCTGTCCGGATTCAGGTCATAGTTGAACAAGACCTTGATGCACTCCAGTTGACCATACTTGATGGCCTTTTCGATCGGCGTGCGGAAGAATGAGTTGGTCACCCCCATGTCAGCCCCCGCCCGGAGGAGCATATCGACGACGTCTGCGCGGCCGTGCCTGCACGCCTCATGGAGCGCGGTGCCGGCAAAGGGAGAGGTGGCGTTGATTTCTTCCAGGCTGGCGCTTGCGATTCTACGTCGCAAAACGTCAGACGGTTCTCCGACAACGGCGTCTCTGAGGGTGCTCTGGAGGCGGGCGTCGGCAACACCGTCTCGGTAGCCTTCGGCCCTTTTCAAGATCTCCAGCATGTCAGGCCGTTTCCTCAACGTGACGATGTCTACGGGCGTCTGGCCGTCGGTGTTCTTGATGTCGCACCGGGCGCCCGCGCCCACGAGAAGGCTAGCGCCTCGTGGATCGAGTTTCCAGGCGCTGTCGTGCAGAGGAGTCTCTTTGGAATGCCCTAGGGCGTTGACGTCGATTCCCGGGACGTATTTGAGGAGGTATTCCATGCTGCGCCATGACCGGTTGCAAGCTGACGAGTGAAGCGCAGTCCGGCCAAAGACGTCTCGGTGCCCGATGTCGATACCACGCTTGACCAGCAGCTCGACTGCCTCTTTCTCATCATAGTCCACCGCACGCATGAGGGCGTTGCCATTGTTGTTGTCCAGATCGTTGATATTGGCGCCATGGTCGAGAAGCAGCTCCATGAAGTCCGTAAGCCCGACACGGGCGCTGTAGAAAAATGGCGTCTCATCCCGCGCCAGGTCTCGGTTGTCGGCCTTTATATCCTTGTGAGTGAGAAGTTGCTTGACTGCTGGTAGGTTCCGCCAATAAACAGCGGCGTGCAACGGTGTACACTCTCCCACTTTATGGCGATTCCGCAGGTTGATGTCCACATCTTTCCGAGCCACAAGCATCTTGATGATAGAAGGGTCGATTAACCTGGTCGCAGTTATTAGTGCTGAATGGGTGGCTCTGTTTGAGGGAGTTGCGTTGATGTTGATGTCGGGTTGCCGCATCAGTTCCGCGACAAGAGATTCGGCGCCTACCCCCACCGCCCTTATCAAGGCCGTTGACTCCAAGTTGCAAGCAATAGAGGGATCTGCCCCAGCTTCAAGGAGGCACTTCAGCTCCGGTAGGCCATCGCTGCCTCGAGCGGCGGCATACATGAGCGGTGTAGCACCAAACGAGTCCCGAGCGTTAAGGTCTTCGCCCTCAATCAGGACAGATACGGCATCCGTGATTCCGAAGTAGACTGCAACATGCAGTGCAGAACCGTCCATCTCATCTTTCCACTCCGGTTCGAGATAGTGCAGTGCCTGGATGAAAGATCTCCGAGTATCTGAAAGTAAAAAACCCACTGTGCGATGAATCTCGCTTGTCTCCCTGCTCCTCATAACGTGTTTAAAGCAATTCCGTACCGCATATTCAATCAGTGGGTATTTCTTGCGTCGAATCGTGAATAGAAACCTCTTGTAGGGGCCTGTGAGTGGCGCTCGGAGTGCCCTCATATTAAGGTAATGAAAGCAGTCGTGAGCGATGACGCCGTCCCCCTTAGGATACAGCTCATGTCTGCGACCCTCAAAGAATCGGTTTGCCGTGGGGTGGATTACACGCAAAAGGTCGTCGCTGTCAACGAAAAGTAGTCCAGCGCTCCATGTTGCGATCTGTCTAATAGGAAGAATGTCTTCCTCGTCGATTTCCTCGATGCCCGGGTATATAGCAAGAGCATGGCCCAGTTCGTCGACACTCATTGGTCTCTGTCCCCATGCAATCCAGAGAAGCATCTTCTTGAGGATTTCGTAATGCTTCGGGCGTAGGGACTGCTCCATGCGCTCAAGACTCTTGGTGTATGTGACGAGGCACCGAAGGTGGGTGAGGCCCTTATATGTCGAAAAGTGGTTTTAATTAGGAAGAGGGAATAATCCCCTCTCCGGCGGATATAAGCTAAGCGGCTAATCGCTTAGTAAGCCCTTCAGGGAACGCACAGACAGTGCCACACGTGGCGTAGTACGGCTGAGCCACGCATTCCCCGCGACAGTGTACATCTGATCTAGGTCTCCGGTAAGATCTCTCAAGGCTCGTCTCAGCGCCCCCAGCGTGAGGCACTCAACAAGTGAGTCCACATGAAGGCGAGCCAGAAGAAAGCTATCGAATGAGCAAGTTAGTCATGGTGTAACATGTCGTCCATGCGATTCTGAATGCACTAGAGACAACTTGAAAGATCCTCGAGCTGATTCCCGGCAACTTGGGAAAAGTACTAACATCTTCTCCGACTTTTGTGCAACGGTGTTGATTGCCAGTCTCCTGAAGGGTTCCTGGCCCGCATCAGAGCCGATGAGCCGCTGTAAGTCTCTATCCGTGTCGATTCTTGTTGTTACATAGCTGCAGATGTCGCTCTCTCTCGGTTTGTATTCCATGCTTGCCCACTTAAGTTCCCTTGCTGTCTGGTGCTTGCTTTCACCTCTGGAAATTGCAAGAGAGTGACATTTCTCGCAAACAACATGAGATGTACAGTCGCTTGATCGCCAGTACACCCCCGCATTTGAGTCATCGCACCCCTTGCAGGCCTGCGTTTCCTGGAGGGCCTCGGCGATGTCTTCCGAGTGTCTTGAGGTGATGAAAACTTTGACACCAGCCCCGATGTTGTGGATCGCTTTGACCATAGCATCTCTCTCGGAGCGATTACTCACTTCATCGAGGCCGTCAAGGATTATGAATGCTTTGTCGCATGTCTTAAACTCTTCTCTAAGTAACCCGACTAGAGCCTCCACGGATAGCGGCTGGTTGTCTGTGCCTGTCACTGCTCTTGAATAGTCCTCTTTCAACTTCGGGGGGACACTCCTGTTGTATTTTGCTTGCAGTATCTGCTTCAAAAAGCTTGCGATGACATTTCGTGTTGACTGGGACTCCTCATACTCGAAACTGCAGAAGGCGACCATGAGGGGAACGTTTTTCGTCCCGTACTTCTTCGCGAGATAAGCATACACCGAGGCTGCGACGACAGACTTGCCGGCTCCGGGAGCTCCAAAGCACCACAAGGACCTCAGGTCGTCCTCATGCCACTGAGTAAAACGCTTCGATCCGAGTACATGACAGCTGTGCGGGTCTGCAGATCCGAGAACCTCTTGTTGTTTTTGCACAAAGTTGAGTGGCGTGAGCCAAGCCAGAAGTTCCTTTAGAAAGGTATCGCCAACGACATTCTTGATATGAGACAGCTCCCCCTGCATCTCGCGACTCATACGATGACCGGACTGCTGTATAATCAGAACGGTTGTCTGCTTGAGCTCCCGCAGCCGGGAAACTATTCGCATGACTTCTTTTTCTTGGAACGGCCATCGCAGATTCGATATAGCCTCGTCAAATCGCCCGGTCGGCGGTGTAAGCTGCCGTTCAAGGTCGTTCAACTGTTCGCAAATTTGTGATGAAATTCCTCGGGGACCGCCGAGTACTTTCAGAGGCTCGACCCAAGGCTCATGCGCTAGCTTGCCTGTTGGTAGATCGATCTCCTCTTTGAATCGTCGGAAGACCAGCCACAGGAGCGTTACTTCCTCAAGGAGGGCTCGCCGAGATTTGCCGCCGTGTTTGACACCCTCAAGATAGCCAATGACCTTCCAGGCCGTGTCGACGACCGTGATGATGCTTGCTGCAAGTCCGAACGCTTCCATGGTCGCTTTTAGGAAGCTAGGTTCGGTCATATTGACGTCGAGCTCGACCCCGGGTGGGAGATGGAGGAACAGTAAGAGGTGTGTCCACTTGAGCCTCTCCTAGCTGGGCGTCACTGATATTATATGATGAGGATGATAAGGGGAATCCTACAGCCTTGCGGCCATGGTGTAGTAAGCTGCATGCAACGTCGCGCTAGAAAGCCCTGTGGCCTCCCCTTGCATGTTCAGTAAACTAGGATCCGAGTTGATGTTATTCAACGCTGATTGGGCACATGCGTTGTTCTCCGAGGCCCGCACCACCACATCTTCTCCTCACCTGACCACCTTCAGGCAACGAAATACCGGGATTCATAGCAGGCGTAATGTTAATTCTTTCTGAAAGTATTACTGCCTTTGTCGTCAAGTTTTCTGTCCCTGGATAACGCAACTTACAACGGCGGGTATCTCCTTAACCAATGTTCAGGTGCACCCTGTGAATCAGCACACCGAGAACAACCATGATGGTGACCTGGAATACGGAGTGCTCAGCTGACGTCATTTAAAGACTGTTCCACTCGAAGCTAGATGTCGTCAACGCAGCGGTCGCAGCTCCCACTGTTTGTACGATGATCGAAATGAAGTCGGTTCCGACAAAGATCCAGGGATAGAGCCGAGGCCTCAAAACGGACCACTCGGGCCCGTAAAGTAGCTGTGTCGATGGGGCATTGCTGTGAGATTTAGTAACAGTTGATGTATGATGGAGGTTGATTGACGTTGAGATTCATTTTGAAACAGCTCTTTGAAATACTAAACATTCAGAAAGGAATCAGAATAAACCCAATTTAATGGAGAGAGAAGGGGCAAGTCAATGTTGAGTGTTGAAAAGCCGGTTTTTCGAAGGACGGTCGGCGTACTGCTCAACTCAGAAATGTGAAAGCAAGTAGGTAGGTTTACGACTCTGAAAGGTGAGAGATTCCGACAGTTTCAAAGACGACAAAATGATAATGATACATTCATCATAATATCAACCCATTCGACGTCGAAAATTCAGCTTGGCCGAGACAGTGCAAGATGTCTCGCACTTCTCGGATTACCAGGCGTAAGCCAAGCTGTTAGTTCGCGGATTCGGGTTCCGGGCCGAGAACTTGGATGCTAACCGAGCGATACGAGCACTGCCAGCGTGCGGAGACTCCTCATTAAACCGCCGCTCCGCAGCCCGGAACCGCCCAACAAGCAAACGCCGCGCTTTGCTAAAACTACGAATCATTGTTTCTCATTCATCGTCAAAGTCAGCATTAGCGCTGCTCCCGGCCTGGCTTGAATCTAAAGACGCAGTGCTCGGCATCTTGGAGCCCCCCCGGAGCCCCGGCTAGGTTGCCGAAGTCGTTACAAATCACACAGCTGTCCGGCCGTTGACCACGACTCGCCGACACTCCGGAACCCCTCATGAATCGGCCTTCGGAGGGGGAAAAGCCATGGAGGTCATCGCCGACAGCAGCTCTCTGAAGATATCAAAGCGGCCCCATCGCAAGTCGAAGCTGGGCTGTCAGACATGCAAGAAGAGGAAGATAAAGGTTCGTCTCATATTTTGCGGCATGCAGTCCCTCGTTGTTCTCTCGTTCTCGCGAATGCCGCCCCTGCATCTCTCCCCCTACCTCGTCTATCCCGTCCCCAATCCGATTCGGTCCAGCTGGTTTCCGCGTGTGTGTCGGCTAGAGAACTAACACACCCACTCACACAAAGTGCGACGAGCTGAAGCCAGCATGTCAAAATTGCGTCAGACACCTCGTCGCCTGCGACTTTCTCAAAATCCACCCCGCGTCGTCGCGGTCGTCCTTCGCGGCCCGGGCCGGGATGCACATCTCACTGCAACTAACCACGAGCGATGACGAAGCGTCCTCGCCGCTCGCGCTCCCGCCGCAGCTACCGTTCCCGCCGCTGGACCAGGACCTCAACTTCGTCGACCTGGAGCTGATCCACAACTTCACGACGTCGGTGTACACGACGCTGTCGACGGACCCGCTCGTCCGCCAGATGTGGCGGGTGTCCGTCGTGCGTCTCGCGCTGCGGTGCGAGTACGTGATGCGCACGCTGCTCTCGATTTCGGCGCTGCATCTTGCGCACCAGCAACCTGAGCGGAAAGAGGCCCTCGTGGCCAAGGCGTTGCTGTATCACCGGCTGGCGAGTCGGGAGGCCATGCAGCTGATGAGCGGCTTGGATGAGAGGAATGCGGAGAACTTGTTCTTGTTCTCGCTCTTGACGATATTCTTTGGTCAGCCACCTGGTCATGCTTCCTAGGTAGACTGGTTGAACTAACATCTGAAATCAGCCCTCGCCTCTGGGCGATATCTCCAAGAGTCTGTAGTCACGTGGGAGTCCGCGTTCCCGGACTGGACATTTTTACTCTCCGGGGCCACGTCCCTCATCAAACTTCTCAACAAGACAGCGTACGACCAGCCGAACAAGCCCATCATCAAAACGACTTACAACGGTCTGCTGACCCCCATCATCACGCACGCCACGGAGCGATTCTACGCTGCGCGCAAGAATCTCTACACGCACCCAGAAGCCCTCGAGAGCCTGAGGAAACGGATCAACGACGACTGCGAAGATGAGAATTTCCTGCGCATCTACAACTCGGCCATCGACGAGCTGCGGCACCCCCTGTCACTTGCCCTGCATGACGGCGGGCGCGGCATGGACATTATGGACATGTTTATTTGGAAGTATTTTGTTGCCGACGAGTTTCTGCCGCTGCTCAGGACGCCGGGCGCGAAGCAGGAGGCGATTGCGATTTATGCCCATTTTTGTGTCGTGTTGAAAAGGTTAGAAAGCCAGTGGTGGCTGCAGGGCTGGGCGATGCACCTGATGTCCCAGGCGTGGGTGTTGCTCGATGAGAGCCACAAGCCATGGATTCAGTGGCCGATGGAAGAGCTGGGTTGGGTGCCCCCAGGGTAGTTTCGATTTGTAAAACGAACTAAAATGATCATATCTGTGGTCTGATGTTGGTTTTGGGAGAATATGAGCATGTTTTCAAAATCATTCCCCCAGCAGTCCACCAAAGCTAGGAATGGGGCGAGAATAGTTAGGTATTGGGTTCGATAGGCCACACACCATGGCTGTCAGCTATCGAAAGCCAGACATTAGACATTTCAAGGGTGAGTTGGCCGATAGAAAGCTGCAAGGTCGGTGTTAATACAACCAACAAGATGGTCTTCTACCAGTAGCAGTGTGGCCATCCTCGGCGCAGTCAGTGTGGGCCGAGACCGCGCCGTTGCACCGGCGGACAACCGGCGCCGGGCCCCACCGGGCCGTCGCAGGCCGCCCACTAGTCCCCACTTCCCGTCCCGCACGGACCACTCCTGGCAGCGGGATGACGTCGCCATCCGCAATCGAGATCTTGGGCCAGTTTTTGGGGCTTCGTCATCTGTCCGCTCACCCTCGTTCCACGTGTTGGCTCGCGCCAGTCAGAGCTTTGGTGGCATCAGCCAACGGTTATTTGTCTTGCCGGAGCAGATTCTTCCGCCATTCGATTCACGAGCCTGGCAAACGTTGATGGATGTCAGGGCTCCAGGATCTTCATCAGTGACTTTGCTCCTGCGTGGCGCGCGCGCAGAGAGCAGCTCGGGATGTGTGGCTGCCAACTTCCAGGATTTCTTGGTCATGGCGGCCAAAATGATGCTCCCCCCGCGCGCAGGGGTTCGGGGCTGGCTCTGAGTCCTGACGGGGGTCCTCCCATGTTTGCCTGACGGCCCTCCAGCCTATGGCATCCCGCGTCGAAGCCTCCATCACGGACCCGTATGACGTATCCGTGAGCATCATCAGCCACACGCACGCACGCGCCTGGGCCAAAGGAGGATGGGCGAGTGACGACTTCTGACGAAGCGAGAGCGCATGGCGTATGTGTGTGTGTGTGGTGAGTGCTCAGGCGGAGGAGGGGGCGCGTATATGAGGCCAGAGGGTGCTCCTCGCGTCGTCCGTCCCATTTGAGGTGCCCATCTTGTTGATCTATTCTAGACTTTCGTCGATTTCTCTGATATACCCTCAACGAATAATACAAACCTTTTTTCGGATTACCTGAACCAGACTTCGACATGGAGTGGGCAAAGCAGACGTACAACCAGCAATACGAGAGATGGGTCCCTTGGCTCGAGGACATCTACCTCCGCTGGTTCACCAAGGACAACAAGGCTAGCTACACGACCAAGGGTAAGCCGCCTCATCACGCTTCGCGACTCCCGTCGTCGCACGGTCGCCGCGCTACGATCGTGCCAAACACTAAGTGGTCTTTGCTAACCCATCATCCGTCCAGACACCCTCAACAAGACCAAGGTCACGGGCGTCGAGCAGGTCGACACCCTCCAGGACGGCGTCCACAACCTCGTCGGCGGCCAGGTCGGCCAGGGCGGCCTCCTCCAGCCCATCGGCGACATGACCTCGAAGGAGGGCATCAACCGCGCCGAGCGCCAGGGCAAGGACGACGAGGGAGGCTACGTGCCGACCGCCGTCCCCGGCTCGAGCGCCGTCAACCAGGCCGCCGGCGGCGTCGCCGAGGGCAGCAAGACCGTCGCCGGCAAGACCACCGAGGGCGTCAAGGGCGCCGGCAGCTATGTCGGTGGTCTCTTTGGCGGCGGCAAGACGGAGCAGAAGTAAACCGATACATCAAATGTACCGGAACGAACGATTTGACGCGCGCTTGGTTTTTGCTCGTCTTTGCGGCCGTAACGCTGTATGCAGAATGCAACGGGAACGTGTATCTATATTTGGATGAGGCGGGAAAGCAGGCGTTGGTTATCAGGCAGGATTTTGTCGAGGAGCATTTTGTTCATAATACCCACCAACAGTCGTTGAAATGACAGATTTGGATTACTTACCCCTGAAATCTGTGTACCCTGTCCCCCCTGTGGTTCGTCGGCAAGCAAACATGTCCCCCAGATTCGGATGCGGCGTCCGCGGTCCGTGTTTGTTGGGACCATCTTGGCCCTGTCCAAAGGGTCTGGGTCGATCGACGCCGTTTGCTTGCCCGCGGTCCTGGTTGGCAGATTGCCATGGCGTGTTCGTGTCGCCCGTTTGCTGGGCTGGCACGGGCTTGACAGACCGCGCCCTCTCTCTCTTTTTCCTCTTCACTCCCTTTTCTCTTCCCTAAAAGCCTCCGTTTGACTCCTTCTCTCTTGTCACCCCACTGTGAACCATGATTCTGGCCCGCCAGGTTTGCGTTGTGGTGCCAACTCTCTTACCGAGATGAAGGACGAGAGCCGACGGCCCGGCCGTCTCGGCGTGCGCTCGCTGACGAGGAAAACCATCCGACTGATCCGCAGGCTCACCAGCAAGATGAGCCGTGCTCCCGTGGATGGCGGACGCTGGGCAGCCGACTTTCGGCCCAAACAGCTCAGCGACTGCGATTCTTCGGATACACTCGCCTCGCCCGGGGCCTTCAGCGCCTCTTTCGAGGACTTTTGGAGCGGCATCCAGCTGCGGCGGTCGGAGCCCACGACGCACGACCAGCTCCAAGCGAACTTCTTCGGCAGGCTGCCGGAGGAGATCCGGGAGATGATCTTCCAGGAGCTCTGGCGCGACGCCGGCTTGGGGCAGCACATCATCCGCACGGAGACCGGGTACGCCCACTCCCGGTGCTTGCTGTACCGGTCCGAGCAGGACGACGGCGAGCTGCCCTGGGAGTCCATGTGGATGGCGCCCGACGCGCGCGGATCGGTGCCCCTGTGGTATAAGCGGGAGATTTCGACTTGGTGCGATCACTGGCGGTGCGAGGAGGCGCGGGAGGAGAGGGAGATTTGGCGGGACATCGCCAGGGGAAGGACGTGTCACTGCATCAAGGTCGATACGTGGACGGCGTTTCTGCCCATGATGCTGACCTGTAAGCGGATGTAAGTCAAACTCCAGTGTTATCAACAACCGGAAGCAAGGCTAACCCATACAAAAAAAAAACAGGTACTTCGAATGCGCCGCCTCCATCTACAAGTCCCTCACCTTCACAATCACCGACATCACGCTGGCGCGCCACCTCTTCGGCGTCCGGCACCGGGGCCCGTCGGTCCACCCCCTCCGGCGCATCAACCTCTCGTTCCGCCGGCAGGTCGACGAGGGCAGCAGCTTCGAGGACTGGGTCGAGTCCTGGGCCGCCGTGCTCCGCCTGCTCGACACGCCCGCACTCGCGGCCGTCAACCTCTGGCTCGACAGCGACGTCTACTACGAGCGGCACTGGCTCTCGGTGACGGCCAACGTGCTCCGCCGCGTGCCGGAGGCACTGGCCCACAAGGTCGCCGTCAGCCTGCCGCCGGACGGGCACCGGGACCGCGGGGTCGGGGCGGGCGTGTGGCTCCGGGGCCTCGACGAGGTGCCGGCGTCGGCGGCGGCGGCGGCCTCTCCGCGGCATGCAGATGACGAGGAGGCGAAGTGTTTCGGGGTGAGACGGGTGAAAGCTTGACTGGTTAGGAACGGGTCTGGAACGCCGGGGACTTTTGGGAGGTGTGCGTGAGGTGCATGTGATATCGGGCCCGACAGGGCGGAAGTTTGAGTGTGCTTGTGAATGTGTTGATGGGACGACGCGGAAGCTGGGATGCTGGGGGTATGAGACGAGCCTAGAACTTGGGGGCGAGGTAGGTTGCGGGAGCCAATGGATTCTACTGTCGTCGGCAAACGTCGACGGCGATGATCCCGTCACGAGCCTTTCAGATCTGCCCGGCAACATACTATGTACACCGCACATCTCGCTTTGGTAGTAGACGGCATCGCCGGAGGGGACCCCGGCGGCAGCTTCACACCACCTCTGGACATTGACAAGCCTGTGCCTGAATACACGAGCCATTAGACGCTCGCGCAGCGGCGTAAGAGCGAAAGTAACCCAACAACTGCAGCAAATCGTCCCAGCCCGCGTGTAAGCTTAACGGACGACGTGTAACGAACCATTTAGCTCGCGGCGTGTCTTCGGCCCAATCCCGCGTCGCGCGTAAGCTGTAGTCAGCCTGCGGAGCTGACTGACTACTTACACACGAACGTTGCAATCTTTCGAAGCAAGCGAGCCGCGCGGTATCTCTCGGCGGCCAGCTCGCTTCCTCGCTTCCTCGCTCTTTGCGCTCGCATGTTCTGAGTGGGCATCGCGCCCGACTCGGCGGTGTGTCGTGTCGTGACGACGGAAGCAGACGGAATGTTTCGTGTCGTGGTCCCGTCTCGCCAGAGTCATGTTTTGCTGCCGGATAATACCGCGGGCAAAAGTCTAATTTGCCAAATATTCAAGGGCATGGGGGGAGTTCAGGAGGAAAACCTCCGGCCGTGAGAAAAGCGAAGCATCGTGAAGACCGTTCCGGGTCGATGAATCGATGGACGAAGAGAGTCCACCGACCGGGGTGGAGGGGGAGGGGTCCCGGCCGGAGCGACTCAGGGTTCTGTTACTAAGGAGACGTCCCGGAGCTCTCTCGTCAGATTCCACGGACGCCGGCCGGCCGAGAAAAGAGGACGCGCGCGGGATGATTCCACTTTGGGCGGAACTGACGGCTGAATGTGCTCGATGAATAATCGCCGATGCCACCTCACCGCTGCAAGCATCGTGCCATTTTCTTCTCGTGCGTCTTCTTGTCTCGTTCCAAGACTTTCCATTTCATTTAGAAAAGACCACATCGTTGACAGAAACCCCCTCCGTCGGCTCACGGCCGAGAAAGGGGCGCGCTCCATTGCGCAGGCGTGTCCAGCAGAGCGGATCCCCCGGCCGGAGTGGGTTCGTCGGTCAGATCGGAATCTAGATGGTTGATCGGCGGTCTTGTTGGTGTTGTTTTTCGCGCAAGAGGGCTTTTTTGTTCCGAGAAAGAAACCCGCGCAGGGGAGGCTCTGCCGGGGTCCCGGGAGGACGGTTTCGTTGTCCATCTCCTAGCGTGCATGGGAATGTCTAAGGTAGGGGCGCTTTCTTAGAGTGATAGCTTAAACTTGCTTTGGAACCAGAAACCCGTCGAATGCCATGTTCCCTCCCCCCCATCTGCCGACTTTTTGGTCGAGGACACCCGAAATCAGGTTTTCCGTGGTGCGGAAGAGATAGGAAACGGGCTTAGCCTCTGCGGCGGGTGGTGGTCGTTTCGGGACGGGCTGGGGCGCGGCATGCGGGTGCTTCTGGTTTAGTCGAGCAGATGCGGGAAGGCCCAGAAACCAAGAGTGGGAGGTCCTGGATGTGCTGAGGGGGAATGGCCCCTCTCAAGGGTGACAAGCAGGCAAAGTGAAGCTATTCGCGCTTTTCTGGGACCGGTGGGGACGGTGCGCGTGCGGTGGTGACAGATGCAACGCTGGCACACGCGCCAACCCCGATCCAATGCTCACCGAACCCATCTCGACCCGGCCGATGGCACCTCGTCACCGGCCTATCTGGAATCAGACGCGGCCGCCGAGGATCGAGAACCTCGGCCTCTGTTTGTCGAGGCAGGCTTCACGGTGCAAGGCCATGACTACGACCTGGACCCAGCAACATCTTGACTACCTCTACACTATCTCTCACTCTCACTAGCACACTCACACCTCCAGCGTCGCACATGGCCCCCATTGGTCCATGCTCCCGGTCAACTTCTGCATGTAAGCTGTGACAACAAAGCCCATACAGATACACTCCACGGGTATGGATAAACAGCAGTATAAGCAATTAACTAAACTATGATCCCTACCATCGGGGATAAACTACTTTATATAGGTATATTACTCTATATAAGTTTACTATCTATATTTCCGGCTATATATTTAATTATCCCATGGCTTAGCTATATTTAGCCCGCTAAGTGCCTATATATAGCTGTATTTAACTAAGCTTTTATACTATCCTTTATTATTTATACTTTTATACTCCCCCTTAATAAAACTATTGTTAATTTAGTTACTTTATTATTTTAAGACAAAATAGTCACAATCTTATTACTTTAACAGTTTATTTAAATAAAATTTTAGTAAAAAGTTTTATTAAATAATCCACTATATTTTCTTTACTAAAGATATACTTAAAAATAACTTTTCTGCGGTTAATAATATCTCTTGTAAAATAATTATTAATCTATATATACTTAGTGTAGTTATTAAAACTCTCTCTTTTTATAAGAGTTATAACTTCTATATTATCTATCTATAATTACAATAAGACTATAATATCTATATCTATTTCGCCCAAAAAGTTATATATCTAAAGTACTTTAGAAATAGTATTTAAAGTAGCACAATACTTAACTTTTATAAATAACTTTATAACTATTATTTATCTATATAACTACTATAATATTAGTCCCTCGGTTATTATAAAAATTTAACTAGTAATTAACTTTAAGGTCACTTTATAACTAGCAAAGTCACTATTAATATAATTATACAAACCCTATTTATTAAAATCGTTGTCTCTTAGTTATTCTTTATACATTATCACAAAGTCTAAAATAGACTTTACGTACTAAATTAACTATTTAACTCTTTTAGTATATTAAGCACTTAAAGTATATAAAAACCTTGCCTAAAGGCTATAATTATATACTATATTTAGCCTTATTATAATTAAAATAAATTAAACCTTACCTAATACCTAGTAATATTACTCTTATTACTCTAGATCTATTAAATCCCTACTTTTTATAATAAAGTCTATTACCCTAGTCTTAACAAAAGTCTTAATAGACTTCACTTTTACTCTATAATTACAGATAAACTATAAAATATATATATTTTAATAAACTATTATTATTAAGTCTATAAATCCCAGTCTAATACCTAAAAAAAAAATTAAAACCCTTATATTAATAACTTTAACTTAATCTTTAATAATATTAAAAATTACTTAAATACAAAACTCTAGCCCTATAACTAATATATTGTCAATATACATAACTATTATAACACTTATCTCACAGTTATAATATATTACTAAATTAGCATATAATAGTCAAAATTTAACAGTCTCTAAAATCTCTCTAAACTTTTATTACTATTAACAGTCTCTTTAGTATAGTCTATATAAAACTTTTATCAACTTAATAACTTATAGTATATCTTATTTATATTTAACTCTTTTAATAAAATAGTAATATCTTAGATCTATAAAATACTCGTTAATCAGTAAAAAAATTACTATATAAATATTTTTATCTAACTTTCTATTAAAATATACCTTAACAAAATCTTATTATTAAACTGCGTATTTTTTATAATACGTAAACACTAGTAATAATTATCATAAAATAGTCTTTACAGTTAAAACATAAATATTAATAAAGTTTCTTTTATATATTTAAAGAAACCCGCGGACTATAATTTTTATTTTTTACTTTTAGAGTATCTTATAAATCTTTTTATACTTTAATACTTACTTAACAGTCAACTAGACTTCTTATAAAATAGTTACTTTATCTATAAAACTAAAAACCTTTTTTTATACTAACTTATTAATCTCTATAAATATAACTTCTCTCTATTCAGTCTAATCTCTTATAAAACTTTAATAAGCCTTATTAAGTATAATAGGGTCTAGATATCACTAAAGTTTAAGTTTTATAGACTCTCGCAAAACTATTATAAAAATCAGCAAAATAGTTAATAATACTACGCAATATATTTATAAATTTAATTTTAATACCTCTATCTTTCTCTAGTTATATAGAAATAATACTAGTATTTAGAGTTTGTAATAAACTCTCTTTTATTAATACGCCTAAAAACTCTAACTAAAGGGTAGTAACTATACTTTAGCTATTTCTATTATATAGTCTAATTTATAAAATATTACAATAAAACTATAAATAACTTTCTTAAACTTAAAAACCCAGACTCTATAAATTCTATCCTTTTTATAGTTAATAAGAATTTCTTAATACGCCCTTAGCACTATCTTCTTACTTTTAATACGTATTTTAGTTAATATATAAACAAAACACTTACTTTCCACAACCTAAAGCTAACTAATATCTAGTTAGTTATTTTTATTCAGAAAGAAGTCATTAAAAAAAGCCTAAATAAGAGTCTTATCTCTTATAGTTATAATAAAAAAATAATTATTAATATATACTATTATAGACAACAAATAAAGCTATAAAAAGTACAAAATATTAAGATTTACATATATTATCCACACTTTATCTATTATAGTATAAATCGCCCACTTAATAACCCTATTCTCTTTATAAATATACGCAACAAATATCTATATCTTTATATTGTCTTCGCGCAGTAATACTCCTAAAAAAATAAATATAAACTCAGCCGTATTATTTATATATATCACACTAATAAGCCGTTTAAACCTTGTTTTTTAGCCGTATATATAATTTAATAACTTTTTCACAAGATTTTTTTTTTTTGGTTAAACAAAATATCTTAATATTTTAATTTATCGTCAGTAATTAATAAAAAATACCTATAAAACCTTATGGGCTTTACTTTGCTAATATCCACATAAACAATATCTCCCGCACGCCTCGCCTATAATCTAAGCATTTTTAGTAAATATCTTAAGCTTTTTGAGAAATTATATATTTTATAAAACTATAGTAAAATCTCTATAAGTATTAAATTCACACTATTAATAATAATAAAGGTTTTATAAAACTCTCTTAATCCTAGATAACTAAACCTCCAATACTAAAAATTAGTTTTATGTTAATCTGTAAATATCACTATTATTTGTAAAATAATTGTTTTTAACCTATTACTAACTATATTAAAGTTAAAATCTCTCGCAGTAATATTAATTCTCGCAAATACCTTACTATTATTACTTACTAGGTCAAACTTATTTAAATAACTATTACTCTAATATAACTTTTCACTATTAAATATATTTATAAGAAAGTTTGGTATATATAAGACTTTTTTTAGCGTTATTTACGTATTCCTATTAAAAATCAGGGTTATTATCCTTATATAAGTTAAATAAACATTCTTTATCCCTATCTTTATCGCATAAATATTACTAATCTCTATAAAGTCCCTATTATTAAACTATTTAAAGTTATTAATAGTATAAACGTTTACTCTTATATTCTATAACTAACTTAAGTTTTTAACTATTAGGGATTAACTAAATAATTACGCTGTTATTATAGTCAAATTATATTCACTAAATTTCTTATAATCTAAGTAAATCTCCTCGAAAACTACTTATCTTAATTAAACTAAACAAACCTATAAGCCTATAATTAAGACTTTTACAGTATTCTTTTTATCTATAACTTTATTAAATTTCGACTTACTTAATTTTTTATTATCTTTTTATATAGTATTTATAGACTTATTTTTTCAGTAATTAGTCATAATATAGTTAAATTTACTATAAGACTAGTATAGGCTGGGGGTCCTTTACTTTAAGTCTCTATTTTTTATAAAAGTTTTACTTTTTATTAGTTTTTTAGTTATTTTTTTAACTTTTAATAATTAAATAGTTATTAATTTAGTCTTACTATAGTTAACTTATATTTTATTAATTAGGTCTACTATAAGACTGTTTAATAAAAGGTTAATACTATAGTATAAATACGCGCAGTTTTTCACAGTCTATTTTAACAACTTTTTTTTTATATCTTAAATAAATATAAAAAGAACTTTTTTATTTAAATAACTTACACTAACAGTGCAAAGCCAAATAATTAACTCGTTAAACTATATAATATACACAAAAGTGTTATTTTTTAATAAGTAAAAATATAGTTAAATCCATAACTAACTCCTAAATACCAGACTATTATTTATATATAACTAGTTTAGCGTCTCTCAAACCTTTATTACTTCTTAAATATAAATAATAATAAATAGTAAACCTTTTATAAAATTATACTTTATTATAATCCTTATTTATAAATTATTAATCTTATCTAAATAATTACTAACTATAAAACTATAAATTTCAAAAATTAATAATAACTAAATTAACTAAATAATCTAATTTACAGATCCTTTCAGAAAATATTTTTTAAATAACTTAAACTTAAAATTCTTTAAATAACCAATCTTTACTATAACTATACTCTTTTTATAGTCACTAAGCAGAATATTTTTTATTATAATATCTAACTTTAGCGATAAACTTTATTATAAAGTCGCTATCTTTTTGATATATACATTTTTATAAGTATAACTAAAAGACAATAACAATAAAACAGTTAACAAAATTACTATAAAAAAGAGAAATACTAATCTTTTTAACCCCTTCTCCTCTATTAATAAAGTTAACTTTATTATTAACCCTATCCCACTCTATAATACTATAATCTTATTACAAAATACCTACTACTACTTATTAACAAACTTTATAAACTTATAAAATATCTCTACTAACTTAAATATAGTTAGTTTAGAGTTTTTACCTTTATTTACTTTAATAAAAACTATCATAATAAATACCAGGCTAACAAAAAAGCTTTTAAATTTATTTTATATTAATAATATAATTCTTTTATGTTACTATTACTCAAATTTAATATATAAAAATAAATAAGTTATACTATTATATAATAATAAAACCCATATAAATACACTCTATAAATATAGATAAATAACAGTATAAGTGATTAACTAAACTATAATCCCTACTATCGGGGATAAACTACTTTATATAGGTATATTACCCCATACAAGTTTACTATCCATATTTCCAGCCACATATTTAATTATCCCGTGGCTTAGCCGCATTCGGCCCGCCAGGTGCCCGTATATAGCCGCACCCAGCCAGGCCCTCACGCCACTCCTTACCGCTTACACCCTTACATAAGCAAACCCACACTAGACCATATTCGGGACGCCACAGCGGTCACCAAAGACTCACTAAGTATCTTAAAAACTTAGTAGTTTACTATCTACTTAAACACCTTTATAAATAACTACTAAGGTTAAATAATATAATATATTATAATATAAGACTTATAAATAACCTTTATAGTTTACTAGAGAATATAAAAATAAAACTTTTAGTTATTTATATTTTTAAGTAAATTAAATTAAAATTATTTTTTTAAATTATTATAACTTATAATATTAACTATTTAATT
>JAOWMA010000530.1:0-22110 GCA_025962755.1 Colletotrichum tropicicola
ATTTAGGAAACTATAAAAATAATTAAATATAAATAACTAAATAGAGTACTTAGAGTGAAGTTATATATAAGAAAAAACTAAAAAAAAGAATTAATAGCTTTATAAGGTATAAAGAAATAATATATAAGATCTATAAAATATATAATTAATATAATATTAAGTAAAAGGGGTAAGGGGATTATAAACTTATAAATAAATAAATAAAAAAAACTTAAGTACTATAGTTAATTAGAGATATAGGAAAGATTAATACTAAGACCTCCCCTAAGAGGGTGTATTAGATTAAATAATGGCTAGAGTGCGCGCGAAGTACGGGATTTATAGTCTCTAGTATAGAATAAATAATTAATCTATAGTGGAGTACTTAGTAAGACCTTTTTTAAGTAAAGAGTAAAAGCCTTTATACCCGTATAAATAGGGGCGCGCAGCAGAGAGACTATACATAATAAAAAAGAAAAATAATATATATTTAAAACCCTTTAATTTAATAGGTTTTAAATATATATTATTACTTTTTTTCGTTACGTATGGTCTCTCTACTGTATACCCCTATTCGTACGGGCGTAAAGGTTTTTACTCTTCGCTTAGGGGAGGCCCTACTAAGTGCTCCACTGCGGATTAATCGTTTATTCCGCGCTGGAGACCGTAAATCCCGCGCTTCGCGCGCACCCTGGCCACCGCTCAATCTGACACCTTGATCGCCGAGGCATGTGTTATACAGGAGGAACGATACGGACGGCCAACGCAATGTTTTGGAAGGCTTTCCGCTCGAGATTCCGCGTCTTGAAGACGACGAATCTCGCTCTTCGGATCCGATTGGGGCTAGATACACATCAGAGTGGGATACTGGTCGTTCATAGAAGCTGGGACCCCTGGCTTCTCAGCGACGCCAAAGGGCGAGCCACTTGTATCCGTTTAGATTTTCTGAGACGAGTAGACACCCGCAAGGTTTATAAAACATGGAAGGTCTGCAACCCCTACGAGCCCTGCTCTCCCAGCATGTCCCGGCGAAAGGTCGTTGCCTTTAAGTCTAAGTTCATCACACTTGGGCTTCAGCGCCGAAGTGTGGAATAAGGAGCGGGTTCTGTCTGAAGCGCCGCGCCCGTCTGTGTTTGCTATGCTCCAACTCTCCGCTAATTTCGAAAGCTCGGTATCTCGAACCGTCTGTAAGGCTACTCAAACCTTGTGATCTGTTTGGCCATTGAGCACCTCAAGGCATGTGCCGGCCATACACAAACCAGAACCAGGGCAAAGACGACAAATTGAAGGCTGCTCGAGTCCTCTGTGGCCTCCAGCACTATACCTATTCACCAGCTTACAGCCATTAACCAATTTTACCCCGTCCATATCGAGGGCCGTGCAAAGGAAAGCAATATAACAGATCCCGACTCAAACTGGTTAAGATTAATGATGGGACACCCCTCCTCTCCCCGTGATCCGGTGCTCGAACATTTAACTCGGCCGGCTACGCAGCGTCGACAACATTCCGTTTCAAGCTCACCGGTCCACTGACAACGGCATCACGAGGTAGTGCTCGCAGAGATTGTTTCAGCAAAGATGAGCATAATGGCTCCGAGAAGGTGTAAGACAAGACAGCCAATCAGCCGCCAAACACGACCATGAAGTACAAGCATTCAAGAACTTCCGAGTCTATGGATGATTTTCGAGTAAACAAGAGGGCAAGGCCTGGAACCTTCGGCCCACGGCGGCACTCCCGATCTCCACCGTCAACATTTCCAGATGCTTTGGCTCGGTCTTTTCATGTTACATAGATGCAGGACATCGCACGGACTTCTCAGCCGCCGGCTAGCAAGAAGCATTTGATGCCGGGAGGCTAAATCTTGAACGTCACGGTGTCTTCGTCATCACCGGAACTGGCACACGTTGCCGCCGAGCACGACGACGAACATCGTCAATGGGTCCGATGAGCATCCACCCCCAGCACCAACACTAACGCCAGCAGCAGCACCAACATCAGCGTCAGCACCCTCGGCACGGATGCAATCCGGCACGAATGAATAGCGGCAGTAGCACCCTCCATGCTCACACAGACACGGGGGTTAAGACGGCTTTTGGCAGAACCGCCTAGGCCTCCCCGCGTTCGCCGGCAAGCAGGAAACTCGGGACCGATCGGTGCGGGCAAACATCGAGTTCAAGGGGCCGCAGACAGCGATGAGGCGGGAGCTGGACGGCCTCCAGACTCTGCTGCGGGAGGATCATCCTGGCGGTGGAGGAGCCGCTGGGGTAAGGCTGGCGTACGTGCGCTATACCATGTTGTGCGGAAGGAGGCTTGACACGGATGATGTGCTGCAAGGTCTCCTCGCGTTCTGAAACGCTATTGTGTTGTATGGGGAGGTATTGTGTGAGGAAGTGCTTGTCGGTTGCGGATGCGAGGGACCGCGGAGTTGACATGGTTTGGGCCATGATGTAGGACATGGTGCAGGCGTAGGGTAGTTCCCGGGCAAGTCCCATGATGATATTGCCATCGTTGAACGTCTGGAGATGATGAGTATGGGGTTTTGTATGGCCTAACGCGAATGGTGGTGAAAGGGGACAGCTGATGGCGGTCCCTCATATGGCATGACCGAGCCCCTCGGGATGCTCTGATAAGCAGCTGGACAGTAGGTATTCAAGAACGTCGTGCTTTTCTCAAATTGGCTTCATTATTTCTTTATCTTGCATCTTTCTCCGATAATTACGACCGTCATAGACGACGTGTACATGCCGGCCCAGAATGACCCAGGACGACACGTAGGACGAAGATAAGAACGAGAACGTATCGACGAGGCTGTCGTTGGCTTCGAAAGTGTGAAAAAGAGGATGATCCGGAACCGCCGGACAAGGAGATACGGAGGAGGCTGCTGAACCATGCGGCCCGGTGACCGCTGAGAGTAAGGGTGCGCGACGCATGCATGCGTCTAGTTATACTGGAGAAGAAGCTTTGTGAGGGGGAGAAGCGGCGGAGCGTCGGAGCGTCGGAGGTGAATTGATGACGGACCTCAGCGTTAGATTTGAGGTCGTCTGCGAACGAGGTGGCTAAGGCGTGATGAGTGAAGTGTTGATAGTTTGATGTTTGCTGGAATAGCCTTTGGGTGCCCTTTTTCGTTGATTACTTATAAGACACACCCAGACCAGCTGGCTTGTATTGGGACCGTGACTACTATTAAGTGAAACCGCTCCTTTGTCCCTTGTTAAGGTAGTCAGCCTTATATCTGGGAAACAGGGAGTGTATGATGTTTACCTCCCTCCTCGGTTACCTCCAGCCCGCGTCGTCCTTCACTGGCATCTTCAAACCCAACTATCCAATATCCTGCGGGCGACAAGCTCATTTGTCGACTGTGCTGAGCACACCATGGCACCACCACCACTGCCGCCCGGGCTGCCGTCACAGATACCACATCGCCGAGGACAATCTAAAACCCGTGTCCCACGCGAGGACGTTGTCGCCTGACGGCACACAAGATAAGGCCGGCGCCACGAGGTGTACAGTCGTCATCAACCGTGCCACATCCAACGGAAAGGCCTCGGAAAACAGCACCCTTCGCTGTCACCAGCTGCAGCACATGAGACCCAAGAAAAGCATTGACGACCAAGCGCGAAAGCGCTATTACAACATCCACGAGCGCAACTCGTTCCAGACCCCCCTTGTGCGTAGGACGAGTTCCCGCTGGACCCGGGAAATGGAGGCTACGGCGACGATGGTCCAGTCGAGTGGCTCACCAAGGGAAATGCCTGTTTCGCAGAGTGCTAGGAAGACCACGAGACTGCCCAAGGTGGCTTGCAAATTGGGGACGGTGCGAGGCGTATCTTTGCCAGTGGTGGTTCGTCTAAAGATCCCACAGCGACATTGTCTTGGCCCTCTTTTTCGTCTTCGAAAGCCGGTTGTGTTGACAAAAATGGCGGAGACCCAGGTAGTTGAGGTGCCATCCGAGGCCACAGAGGCACGGAGTCAGGCACAGAAGTAATCTAAATCCGATCAGCTCCAGGGTGCAGCAGTATTGACACGAAAACAACGGTTCTGGCGAGGGCTCGATCCAAGGGCGGCCATCACAATGAGCGTTCGTTACCGCGACCAGCGTTCTTCATCATAGCTGTAGCAGCCATGCCAGCAATATAGACGGCGGGACCTGCAAGTTGCGGCCCGGGACTTATAGCACCCACAATGACAACACCAACGCCTTCGCGAGGGACGACCACGGCCCTGGGTTCGGGTTCAGACTCCGGCCCTAGCTCCGGCCCGGGTTTAGACTCCGGTCCCTGCTCCAGCTCCGCCCGGACTCTTGCTCCGGCCCCGGCTCCGGCCCCGGCCCCAGCTCAGACTCCAGCCCGGCTCCGTCTCCGTCTCGGGCTCCGACCCGGCTCCGTCTCGGACTCCGGCCCCGGCTCAGGCTTGAACTCGGGTCCAGCCTTGAACTCGGGTCCAGCCTACCTTCCGGGGGCTCAGCAGCAGCTCCAGAAGCCTCCCTCGCCGATCCCAACTTCGGAGAGGCACCACAGGACGTGTCGATGGCGGTCCGAGGCGGGGAACCTGATAGCGCTTGAGGAGGAGTCGAAGTTGGAGTCGGAGCCAGAGTTGGAGACGCTACAAAGGGTCCTCTGGCGCAAGGTAATCAGGGCAGTAAGGTCACATCGATGAACCAAAAGCGTGGTGAAGCGACAAGAACCGCGCCTTGGACTGGTTGCGGGACAAGATCTGATGTCGCCGGTCGGTTAACACGTGTGCCTTGGTGAAGCACAGGATTTTAGGAACAAACCACCTAACTGGTCGAGGAACTGTGAAAAAGTTGAGTTGTAATGCTTGCGGCTGTACTCCGGGGCACTGCGACTTAGTGGAGTTGAAACTCCATGGAGGCACAGTGGACATGGAAGAACACGCCATTCGCTTGCTGAGGTGAGGTCCTGCTTGGGCCTAGCCTTGCTCGCTGTTGCCCTCCTTCCAACCGTGTTTCTGGGCCTTCTTGCTGCGGCTTTGACTCCCTTTACGGCGGGGGGACCTCTCCCCACCTTAACGCCCTGCTGTGTAACCTAAAGGCCGGGGAGCAACTGCATTAGCCCCGGACCGCCGTCCATCTCCTCCTCAGATGGGCTGATGCTGCCGGGATACGGCACAGATATGCTTTAAGAGCAGAGACAAACTTCTGGTCCTCGAGCAAGCCTTATTTCGTGCGTCAATGCCACAGCTGGCGGCGGCGGAGATCTGCAATATAGCAGGTTAGTCCGGCAAGTTCAGAAAAGACAATAGCATTCGCACAGGGCCAACAATTATTGACATCCGTCGTCTCTCCCTTTCCAGCACGAGGATAGGGACCAGCCGTACCGAGGACCAGAAGTACCAGTTCTACGGACTCCTACGGCGAGTTAGTAATGGCAAGGCTCAAGGCATAATGATGTATCCGAGAGCGTGAAGCCAATTCGCTCGATAGGCTGTTGGGCGCTCTCTCATGGTCGGGGACCTGACGCTGTGGGTGTTTAAGCGGGGACACTCACTTGAGAGTGCCCCCGTAGTCCAGGTTGTTGAGCCGACGCGGAATCGCTCCCAGGGTAGTGTTAAGGGCTGAGTTACAGAGCTGAGGAGGACGTATGAGAACGAGTCAGATTGAGACGACCTAGTATTGACGGGATGGATTTCCTGGGCGTTTTCGCATTTAAATGGGTTCCGAGTGGAAGAATTCCTCACGTCATGCCACCCATGCCATCAGGGCCGAGGAGGAAAAGCCCGATGTGCTTCAGCGGATACCGAGCCGCAAGCACTAATACAGCCGAGATCCGCATTTCTCCCAGCATAGATCATTGACCCCCCGCAGTGTGCCGGTCTATCGGGCGTGGAAGTCGTGCCGGACTTGGGTCGGGGCCCATCGCCGACCGTAGGCCAGTGACTAACGTGAGAGAGCAAGCTGGAAGTCATGCGACCACGGTCCATGTGACATCTTGGGCACAAACCCATTGGGATCAAGATTTGGGCGTCGCATCAAAGACAACCCACGACTCGTTGCGAATGGTCAAGGGACACTGTCTCGCCGGCCCACGGGTCTATAAACTTGCGATAGCTGGAGAGCACAGCCGTAGGCACGGAGATCAAGTCAGGTGACCAACAGGGGCGCTTGGGGGGCTGGAGGGCGTCGGTGTCCTGCTGCTGCTGGCTCACGGGACCCGCGACTAACAACCGCATCGACGGCGAACAGTTGGCGCGTCGCCGGGTACAAGGCCCCGATGGGGCTGTGGCCGGAGACTAGCGGCTGGCCCGACCGTATGCGACGTGTTAGATGAAACAGCGATGAGTGCTGGCGACTCCCGTGGATTACCATGGCAGGCGCTTTGGGCCCTTTGTCCACCAGGGCGTTGCTTCACCGGCGCGGTCGACGCAACCGCTGCTGCCGAGGTTGTGCTCCGGCCCTGGACTGTCGATATGAAGCGTGTCTCATTCTGCGCCGCATGAGACCACCCCAGACGGCCCCCAGACGCCCCAGTGACGGCGGCATCGCGACGACATCGTGCACGAGCGCTCATCGATGTCGTGGGCCGCTGGCCTCTCGCCGCCTCGCCACCATGGCAAGCAACCCACAAATCGCTGCCACGCATCTCGGTGCCCTCACTCTCGCGACAGGCCTCCCTAATCCGCAACGCGTTTCCAGCCACACTCTCGATCTTCGTCAACAAGGTGCCACGTCCTGACTGAGTGTCGGTTCACTGGAGCCACTTGACCCGAACTCAAGAATGCAAACAAACGCGAGAAACCGTGACCCGGGCAGACGGGTCCCATGGATAGCAAGAGACGACGAAGCTCGAGCCGACGCGAGTGGCAGCACCGGCCCAACACCCTGCTCCCTTGCCCCAAGCGAAAGCCGCAACAAATAACAAGAACAACACACCCGCCGACACACACAGCGGCAGAGGAGCACCAAGAGCAGCCTCACTGGCCTGGATGGCAAGGACGCCTTCGCGCATAACGCTGCTTAGGGGGGGACAGCCTACTGTAGCTTCTCCACGGCTCGGGTGCGTCCCCCTGTCATTGTTCCGGTCCGCCACATCTCCGGACCTTTTCGCTTGGCCCCGGGGCTTGAGGACCGGACTGACTGCGCTGCACAACGGTCCGGGAGTCAGCAATGCTAGGAGCAGGGGCAGGAGTAGGAGGGCCGGCGGCATCAACAGTGTCGGAGGGGAGAGGTTGTCGACATGGCCCGTTTTGGGTGCCTGGCGTCTAGCGCCTTTCTTAACCAGCGCAATGCCCGAGATGTCGGAAGGGGGGCGTGAGCAGTTGCAGAGGCGACCCCGGTGACGTGCTCCCCTCGGAAGTCCTCGGCCGGCTCAAGGCGTAGGAGGCTGCTTCGCTGTGCTACCGCTCTCTTGAATGCGTGTTGAAAGTCTCAAGCGCGGAGCTTGAGACGACAGGGGAGAAGGCGCCCTTCGAGAGCCGCGGCGACGAGTACAAGTAGGCCAGAACCGCTGTCAAGAAGCATATCCTATTGCTCGCACTGCTCTGGGCGGCATGTGGGCAGAACGCCGACGCCGACCCCGGTGACGTACACCTCGCCCGGCTGCAGTTTGAGCTGGCGAGAGCTGGCGGCTGGTTCACGAGGCACACGGCGTGTGGACAGTCTCTTTCCAGGCTAGCCACGCCGCGTACAATGCCTCTGTCGCTGCTGAGCGGGCGTCCAGTCCATCAAGGCCGACGAAGAGGCCTTCAGCAGCGGCAAAGGTTTCGGCTCGCGGGGCCGGCAGGAGGGTGTATAAATGGGCCCAGGCGTGGCTTGTCAATAAACATCCATCGGCTGTTCTGCTGGATCAGGTCGGGAATTTCGCAAGGTCGTCCCACGGTCCTTTTGCTAGACCTGGGTCTCTTTGACCGGGCCACCGAAGAGAGCTTTGCCCCCGCTTCCACGTGCATTTAGCGATGCTGCGACGATGGCGTCTGCACCATTGGCAACGGCTGCCACGCGCTCTCCTGCTGCCAGACTCGGGAGGGCTCCGGAGGGACATTCTGGGTCCTATCGTGCAATTAGTGACTCAGCTCCACGGAGCAATTTACAACGAGGATGGTAATCCTGCAATGCATCCTTGTTGACGTACCTCTACTGAAACGTGTCCGTGGCGGGTGACAGCGAGACCTCTCCCATCGACAAGACTCGCACGGATATTGTCACCGTCGCCGCCGCCTTCGCCGGGAAACGGGCTCGGGCTCAGCCTCGCCACGTCACCCATCAAGCTCCTTGAGCTGTGTGCTGAATTCCAGCGGCGGGCCGTGACCAGTGCAACGCCAGCATCAGCAGCGCCAACGGCAACGCCAATGCCCCGAGGACATCCACCGCTCCCACTCCCACAAGAGCGAGGGGCCAGAAAACGCAAGGGGCCTGTCGTGCAGCATTTATGCCCACCCGCGTTCCGGGAACATCTGGGGATCCTGGGCGATACCATATCTTTCGTTTTTCGATCGGGTTGGCGGCCGTAGTAAGGGTGGCGGGCGGGGTTCTCACCGATGAAGGCAGCGTGATGGGCTCACGTATGGCTGGCCTGGCAACATCGACCCAACGGTCGGCCCACCAGGCAGAACGGGCCATCTCCAACAGGTGTCTCGCGGATGGCCACGAGTGAAGATATGTTGCGTGAGAGCCCGGCCTCTCTTCCCGTGTATTTCAGCCATCCCCGAATGAACCCACGAAGAGTCGCTGTCGGTGCTTGTGTCGAGCCTTGTCCTGTTGTCACGGGAGGCAAAGTGCCATTTGCGCAGGGGCGTGTCGATTCAGCGATTCCTCGCACCCGAACCAATGACGATTGATCCACGCCTACGCCAGCCGCGAAGGCCTTGCGAAGAAGGAAAAGCTACTCCGTCCGGATGCACCCCTCCCTTGAAGCCGGTTGGAAATTCACAAGGCTTTTGCGAGCCCGAGCCAGCCTGGGCAGAAGTGCTCCGTACCTTACCTAGGTACCTTAGGTATGCGTAGAGGATGACTCAGCATTTCCCAGACAATGCCCGTCCGTGGCACGATTCCAGAATTCCCAGATTTCCCTGGAGCCCGGACTGCAAAACAATTAATCAGGTATGGGAGTCGATGAACGGGCTCGCATTGCCGGTTTGAAAACCAAAGTGCATGGCTTTCCCACGTGTATCCTAAATTTGGCTGGCTGCACAGACAAAATCATGTCATTCCGTCCAGCAGTCTCAGGCCGAGAGCCGGCGTCGCGTACCTCGGTCCTCGAACAACATCAACCATCGTGAGAAGCAAGGTTTATAGTGTTAATGCAATCGTGGTGTGTGAGGAAATGTCGCCATCTTAGTAATCACAGTTTCCACAGGAGATGTTGTGCCAGACCAACTTTCAAAGTTTTGCCCCTGACGCCGGGACAGAGTACCTTAGGTAATGCCTGTGTCGGAGTAGGCGCTGGAGGTGCGCGCGCCAGTGTGGGGCCGGGGCCACGTGCGCAACACCGCCGGCATCGTCGCCCCACTATTGACCGTTGGTGGGTTCCCCCGCGACGACTGGCGATGTGGAGGCACCGGATCGTAGGCAATAGTGGTGTGTATTGGTGAGGGTTCCGGTGGCTGAGAGGTAGGGTGTGGAGACTGGTAAAGACCCCTAGGAGGAGGTCACGTGGCCTACCTCAACAGGCGATGAGTTGCCCGGAGGTCTGCACACCGGCCGAAATCAATGAGCATCGCCTGTCTCGACTCTTCGACTGCAAAATCGTAAACTCCAATGAATGCATAACCAGAACAGAGTCGGCACAATCACTGCACCGCCGGGAATTGAAACGGCATTTGATCAACCGCACATCATCACTCCAGTTCTATCGAGGGAGCCGCCTCGCCAGCGGCGAGATACCGAAGGCCAAGCCCAAGGCCAGGGCTAGCACGATGACTCCCACGACGCTGGATGCGTTGAGCTCTCACGGGCCCATCTCCCGTGGCGGCGTATAGCCCTGGGGGTTGGAACGCAGCGGAGGAGGGGAGTAGAGGGAGGGCGTGGCAGGAGAGGGAATCAGCACTGCTGAATGTCCAGTCGTCTACTTGTTTCTCGTTGTGGATAGGTGGTGGAGGCAAGCTGTACCGCCAGACGACTTCCGGACAGCCTTGAATGAAGTACTTTCTTGTTTAGACGATGCGCCGACAGCGCGCTGCCCCTTCGTCCGGATACCTAACCATCACAAGACGCAGTGGAAGTTGGGACAAGTCTCTATCACATCCTAGGTCACTTCTGATGCCAGTCCTCTCTCCACCTCTTATATCCATATTTTCTTTGCGTAAGCGGTGCAGAGTTCGAACACAGTCGGCCAGGGCTATGGTTCTGGCTGGGGGGGATGAAGCGAGCGGATCTTTGCGGGGAACAGGCCCCCGACCTAGGAGGCAAGTCAGCTTACAAACAAGGGTGGTGGGCTGGAACGGCTGCTAACCCAGGATGCAGCAGGCTTCGCGTCTGCTGGACGTATGCACAGAATCGCAGCACAGTGACCTCCAGCTCCGAGTCTCCACTCCAACGCTCCCACTTCGCGCCACCCCGAGTCCATCAGGTCTGTCGGGGAACAGAGCGCATCGCCACACAGGATTGAGGGGGCCAGGAGACGACCCCGAACATCAGACTGGTATCTCACAGCTCGGCGGTCTCAAGTAACGTGGTCACAGGCTTGCAGCCCGCGAGACGAAACGCCGGGGCAGATATTACCACGCCTCGTACCAAACGAACAAATCATTAGGGGGTGTCGGAGACCTCGCAAGGCTTAGTGTCTGGAGCCAACCGGACGGCGGCAGTAGGAGGTTGGACACATCACTTTTGAGCTTCGCGAGACTCAAACCAAGGGTACTACATAGCGAGATAGGGATCGAGGTTGGCTCTCGGCGCCGATGTGGGCACGGCTCAAGGCAATGCCAAGGCGGTCGGGGAATATAGCGGGCCAGAGGGTGGCCGTAAAGTCCGAGCATTCACAGCGGCAAGGATCATCGCATCATGTCCGAGTCGGTCGTGTGAAAGAGTGAGGCTATTAAGAAGAGGAGCAAAAGTCAGTCAGGACTCACCGCATACGGGCGGACGGGGAAGGAATCAATTACCATAGGCCACGATGGCCGGTCGGGATCAGGTTCACTTAGACATATTACTGATAACGTATATTCCTCAGGTCCAGAGGCGGTGTCTTGCTCTTTATGTGCGAGTTTGACCGTCGCAGACTCGGGGCTGACGGTTAGCATCCGGTGAATACCCTCAATCAAGCGGAGACATAGATCCATGGAAAGCAGTCTCAGAGTGGGTTATTCCGCCCCGCTTACCTAATGCCCTAGAGGAGGACAGTAGGTCAGACTGTTTTTAGTACGGGAGTCTGACCTAAGCTCTGTAAGTACCGCCTTATATAAGACTAAGGTCAGACTTCCTTAGTAGGGCATTCCGACCTTAAACTCAGCAAGGCAAGCGCCGCCTTACGGAAGACGGGACCGGACATCAGTGGCGGTATTTCCAATTATTCCCAATCAGCAGCACTGCCAATTCTCTCCAGCCACCCATACCGTTAGCAGAAAATAAAGCCATTCACAAATTTGCAGGTTGTGACACAAGTCCGCAGCCATCGCCGTGCCCAGCATCTTACTTTTCACGTCTCGTGGGAAATGTTCAGTCACTGGATCCGGGATTAGATGGCTGAATGGCCTTTTCGGGAAAGGGGCCGTCTCGTTCTACCCGAGGCCCTCCGGCACCTTACGTGCGCATACGTGCACGCTGGATAGATCGATCGATTGTGTGGGCGGGAGATGTCCAAAGGCAGAGGATGCCGTAATAGAACTACGTTTTGCTGTGATTCCAAGAAGATGCCCCAGGGGCGAAGGGCCTGACAAATCAATGCCCTCGGTGCACCTACAGACTTTTTCTTACGCCCGGCTCAGAGTCAGACGCGGAGATGCGTGCACCTCCCGAGCTCCACTCAGCCGTGTTGGCCGGTCGGGGTCCGGGTCCAGGGTCTGAGGCCCCGGCCGCCCGACTGAAGCGCGCAGCCCGACAAGCATGATTCTCGCTCGCCATCCAAGAGCCCGGCCACAAGAGTTCACCAAGCCCTCGCCGGTCAATCAACAGTCACCTTCACCTCAGGTTCCCTGCGATAAAATCAACGGTTAGTTGGTCGTCAGTCCGGAAAAATGACACCGCGGCCCTGCGCAGGCGCCCAGTCAGGGCTGCGTGCCGATGCCGCCGATGGGGGTGGATGGTGATGAGCGGCGGTGCAGAGCTTCCAGTGCAGAGCTTCAAGTGCAGCAAATTTATAATTCGGGGTTATGCCAACGCCCGTTGCTCAGGCCGGATGTTAAATCGCGGGCGGCCGTCTTTGCGACGTGAACGAAATTCTGATACGGTTGCGAGGCAATTTCCAGAGACGGATGACATGGCATGAGGACGGGGTTACTTGGAAGTTCTGCTGGTGAAGTGCGGGACTCTGGGAGTATAAGATATTGGGACATGATAACGGGATCTCCTTCATTTACACATAGCACTGCTGGGAAATCTAACGCTTCTACTGGCGGCGGGATGGTGCACAGGCGGCGCAGATAAAGCAGAGATGCTAACTGACGCTGGCTGGCTTTACGTCCAACGGAAAGGTACCTAGGCTAAATGTCACGTCGCGTCGCGTCACCCACGTGCCCCCATGTACGCACTCTTCATGTTGGACAGTGAGTCTGGAATACAACGACAGGGTTCATGCTTCGCCAGCCGATGGCATCTGGTATTGATGTCTCGCCGTATGTTGCTTCCGCCCGTTTGCGTCTCTGCTCACCCGTTCGGCATAGAGTGCTAACCAGACTACCTTACCTAGGACCACCTCTCGTTCACATCCAGGGGCAAGATAACTGGCCAGCTCGTCGCCCTTCCGGCCTACACTTTGAAGTTGTCCCAAGCCCACTTCGTTGACCGAAGCCCACCTCATGTACGTGCTGCACCTGCCGCCCCTCCCCCGCGGGGCCCTGCATCGATGATCTAGCGACCATTATAGCCTCTTTTGTCTGCTCGAGAGCCTACCTGTCTGGTTTCGTCGCCTCGCTCACTCCGGAGCTGCTTACCATGCCTCCGACCCCCTCAAGGATCCTCTCATTGCCTTCGCGCCTGCTGCAGTGCCTCACCCGCGACCATAGCGTCCGGGATTATGCGATTTCGACCAACCAGTGACATTCTCTGCGATCTCGATGAGCTGCGGGTTGTCTGATGCGTCGTTGCCATCGTCGGACTCGCGCATCTCGGGAGACATCTCCACGGCTGTGCACCAAGCCACGACGAGAGTGACGATGTCTTGGGTCGCCGTCGACCAACCTAGCGGGCCAAGGCGAAGGCGTCGCCCTCGGACGGCAGAAGGCAAACACTAGGGACGTAACATCGTAGGCCATTTCGAGCAGCCGCACAGTGACAGCGAGGCTCCATTCTGGACGTCCCTTATAGCGACAAGACGTGTCTACGTGACGATGGCTTTGTGGTGTGGACGTAGTGGACAGACGGGCAGCCTTAGAATCAAGCTATCTGTACTCAACTTCAATACATTTGCCGGGGCTATGTGCAGATACAATTCTCTTGAACGCAGAGCCGGGCGTCGAGTTCAAGGGCATGGCACACGGGGCTAGCTGCCCGCCTCGGTTCCCAAGACAAGCTCTGTCCGATCATGCCATCTCGCCTCGGGCATCCGAGCCGGAGGCACGGCCCGTGCCGATGGCGCACCACGAAGCACCTCCGCTGCATGTCCTTCCTACCCGCCATGCCGGAGAAGTATTGCCCCGCATCTTCACGTCATCAGTATGCAGCACCTTCGATAAACAGTCAGTCGCGCCCAGCGAACCTCGGTGACGCAAATACTCCTGTCCGTCGGATGCAATGCAGGGCCGGGAGGGGATCAATGCCGCATGACAGACGTTGTCGACGAGCCACCCGGCCAGCCCGATGCCTTCGGCTGCACTCGAGGCCCAACGCCCTTCAACAGCCCCTGCGTCCGCGGTCAAGGTTGAGGTAGAGGGCCATGTATGGCACGCTTTGATCGGCAACACAGGCCGTGTTTGTTTGCAGGATAGCCTCATGTGAAAATGAACTCGACTCCCAAGGTAGCATCTGCCCCGCCTTTCCCTCCCCTCGTTACCAGGTGTCATTGTTCACTGCAGCATGCCGCCGTAGCCTGTCTCTGCATCTTCCTCCGGCCGACCATCTGCGTCCGTCCAAGCCCTGCGGCCCCAACACGTGTCCGGCAAACGAACGACTCTACGGTCAGGTCGTCTCTCTCTCTGCGCAGGCGATTATGCCCCCGAGAACCCGGTCACCTTCCAAACTTGCCTCGCCAACAGACCGTTTACGGAATGTCTCGTTCCCAGATTCCCACCTGTCTCCAGCCGACATAGGCCTGTCGCTTTTGAGCTGGTCAGTGTGGACTGGGGCCCGAGAACTCGACTTGGGATGCAGCACTTCAAACGAGTTCAAGCACAGTCATATACAGGAGCAAGATACGGGATAATTACTTTTTGTAGTGATATTTCTATCCATATTACTTACGTTGAACTGTCTAAAGAACTTCTGGAAGCAAGGGATCCAAACCATTCCACTTTGACCTTGACCACAACAGGACGTCGCCGGATTCGTCACCGTTCACTCCCTCCGGAATGCCTTTTGTGGTGATATTTCTGTCCACATTACTTGCGTTGAACTGATTAAGAACTTCTGGGAGCAAGTGATCCAAACCATTCCACTTTGACCTCGACCACAATAGGACGTCTACCCCCTCTTTGTTACGTTTTGAGGTGATATTCCTGTCCACATTACTTGCGTTGAACTGTCTAAAGAACTTCTGGGAGCAAGTCATTGTCCTCAAAAGAAAGACGTTAAAGTCCCGGCGCAGGCAAGAAACACCGAGCTCCTACAACTCCTTTGGAACTTATGAGTCGTATTTGTACATCCCGCCCCTTGTTCTGCGCCATGTTGACTTTGGATTTGCCATGCTGACTTTGGCCTTTGCCCTCAATAAGGCTGAAGGTGAACCGTATCTCGCTGGCGAGCTCTGTCGCATCGAATCAGGCTTTCGTCCCAACTTCTCGAGACATGGAACTTTTGGGGGGAAAAAGGATCAGTGCACTGGAATCCTTCGTCGTTGCTCGTGGCATTCATGACGTCGAGGTGTGCGGACGCGTCGGTCGGCGTGTCCTCGCCCTTGCGCGGTTCTTCGCTGGTTTCCTGGACGTTGCTGCCGTTCAGGTCCTTCTCGATGGCTGAGGATTCTCGACCTTCGCTGTCGAGGCCAAACCCGAAACCGCGTGTGGCTTGGCTTGTTCTCTCCTCCCTGTTGGTTGGATCTTTTCGAGGTGCGAGTCTTGGTTCGCGCGGACGTGTAGATCTTCGGCGGGTGCTTGGGCGTCCCTCGGGGGTGTTTGGGGAGGCAAAGCTGTATCTCGATAGATAGCCTGTCTATCTACCACAGTCAAGTGTCAGCAAACCCATCATAAAAAGGTAAGGAGAGGGGGATGCGACCGGACGATGTTAAGGGACGGACGAACCTTCTGTTGCCTTCGGAGCCGCTCTGAAGTCTCTTAGTGGGAAACCGTTAATAACATAATACCTGGAACAGTTTCGGCGGGAAAGGAATGGGTCGAGTTCCTTGAAAACCTTTCGAGCTGAGAAGGGAGGAGTAGCATGTCGTTAATAGCGGTATTGAGGCTGCCGACCGTGCTTGACATGACCAATGTCGTTTCGGCCGTCGCATGTGTCGGAGACGTCGCTGCCAGAGAACGAGCTCATGTTGTCGGCAGGGAGTGGGGGTACCATTGGCGTCGCGGGAATGCAGATCTACTGCCACTGCTGTGTTGGGACATTTTACCCAGCCACTACATGCGCCACGGCGGATGAATGGTGTTCCAGCCGGCGAGCTTAAGCCACAACAGTCAGCCCCGCCTCCTTTCAATGGAAGGCGGCACGGCCCGCTCCTTCATCCCCCCTTCACCTACCTACCCCGCACCACCCACCCTTCCCTTCCATCCAAGGACCAGAGCCCACTCGACAGCCATCTCCCCGTTCAACCCAGCAACACACCATCCACTCCCACACCCCCGCGAAACAATCAATCAAATTCACCAACGACTGGCACGCCCTCGATGTCGCGTCTGCCGCCGAGGACCTGGACCTGCTGCTGAGAGCAATGGCCGACAAGCAGCGCGTGAGGTGCAGCACCACCCTGTTGGCCATGGGAAACATCCGGACGGTTTGCGCGCCGCATCCTTTCAAGCCCTCCTCGGCCCCTCCTCCATGTCGCCGTCTCTCAGACCCTGCCGCCGCTGATTGCCTCCTCAGCTTGCTTGCCGCGAGTACATGTGACAAAGGAACTACCTCGTCAACCGAATGCTGATAGCCCCGTCCGCATCCCGAACCTTCACCCCCCGAATCCTTCTCCTCAGCGACGCCCGCCTCGAGGGCAGCTACCTGTGGCAGCCCGTTTTCTAGCTCTTCCGGATCCCCCATCGCGCCATCGTCTGTCCTCTTTGAGCGCCTCTTCGCCCTCCACTCGACATGGCAACACGTCGCGGATCTCGTCTTCATCTTCGACATTGCTGCCGTCCTCAATCAACTCCACCGCTGCCCTGCACTGGTCCCCGAGCACCGCTATACCTCACCTGTGTCCAAGCATTTGTCCAATTTCCCTCCCTACTGTGGATACGCCGTCCCTTCTGCCGTTGTGAGATATGGCTAGGTCGTAAGGTGGATCGAGGTTGGGCCGGCATCGACGTAATATCCTTTTCAGGTACCGGATTGCATACAGCTGTGCTGGCCACAAGGCCGACCTCGTTTGGGCGCTCAACGAGGACATCGCACCCAAGGCGGCAGCAACCCTTGAGGCCATGGGTCATGTCAAACCTTCTCATGTAGGTATCGCGGACGTGGATAGGAGTGGTGAGGACTTGAAACGCCCGCCGTCAACCTTCGACCCCGGCACGCATGTTCCCCTCAACTGAACCCGTTTCGAAGCCGCAGCCCGAGAACGCCGGCGAAGAAGCCAAGACGCCCAACATTAAGGGTCCAGAACCAAACACTCCCGTCATCAGCTTTGCTGCAGCACCTCCAGCATCGTCCATGTCCCCTTCCGATCCAATTCGTGTCTGCATCGTCGACCTTCTGGGCAGTGACGGTCCCAACCCATTTCTCTCCCGGTCCGGCTGCTCGGCTTCCCCTGAACTCAGGTGTCCCCTCCGAGGACTCTCCTGTGCCAGTCTGCGTTGAGCTAATGCGCCGGAGCACATCCAACACGGCGCACGCGCGGTCGTCCATCTGTGCTAGATGGTAGATGACCGCGTCGATGAGGACAGGATGCAACGGATGCGGGCTGTGACGAAATCGGTACGTTCGTCAGTGGGGAGGATTTTCCGCGAAGCATGGTGATGGCCCGTCGGGCAGCTGGGGTGTCGCGTGAGCTGTGATGGCTCGGTCTGCGTCGGGGAGGAGGGTGCCGTCATTGTGCTGTTGGGCCCCAGGTTCAGGTTCAAACTTATGATGAGGGAGGCAGATCTTGAGCTAAGTGGTGCTGATGTTGACGATAGGTGGCGGAGAAAGCTTAGTTGTTTGGGTCGTGAGGTAAAGTTGCCGATGGCTGTGGAGTCTCTGGCCTTCTCTCCCTCCTCCCCGTGAGCCTGATGCCGCTGGTCTAAGGAATAAAGCCCCAGGTGGTGGGACACACCACGATGACCAACTACCAGGGAATGCAACACGAACCGGAGGAACACCTTGATGCAGTGGCAAAGCTCTCAGCCCGTACCTGGGCAGAAACTATGACCCGGCTCTTGATATTGGGCAGGCTTGCTTGGTTAGTACGGCTGTAGGTCAGAGCGGACTGGAGCAGCTGTGCGCTTCGTAGGGGAAAAGGACCGAGGGACCAAGCCGGCAGGCTCCACGGTTTCGCAGTGTGCTCGCATATCCTCCGTTGGTGCGACAGGTCATCGCATCGGCATTGTCAGCTCCAAGGCACGGGCGGACGGGACGCTGGATTTTCCAACTTAGCCCAGCATTAGCCAACAACACCCCGCTTGCTTTCAATGCCGTATGCAGTGGCCGCATGAGGCCGCGTCTGCGGTGTCGTGGTGCAGGCAGGATGCAAGTGAATGGCCCAAACCACCAATGGATTATCGAACGTTCGTGAATTGCATGTTACGACTCCAGTATCTGCCATAATCGTCCCGTTGCACCCTCCCGTTTACCCATCCGTCAAGATACTGCGAGTTCATGTTCCATGGCCCCGTTATCCTTGGACATGCAACACTGAATACAACTCCGCCGTATCAGCACCGTGACGCCCAGGACGCGCAGCTGGTCAACCATGCTCAAAAACAGCCTCCCCGATGCGGGGTGAGTACTGCGACGGTCCGAAGGCCATCGGTCTCTCTTGTTGCTTCTGATTCAAAGGTGCGTATGTCCATCATTAGTATAAGCGAGGCGGATGAATTCGATGGCGGTAAAGAAAAGCCAAGAAAAGACAGCACATCAACCCAGTACTAGTGAGTAAGTTTCTTCCTCGTTTAACATCTACAGTACAACCCCAATATATAAGCTTTATTATAAAGCCCTTAGAATAAGTTTAAATAGCCTAAGACGATCCATTTTAAGCATTTCGTTAGGACGGAGGTTGCCGTTAAGTGTCTTTGTAACCCCTTATAGCTATATCCAACGTAAGTATCATTATTTAGGGCGACAATAAACCAAAACTCACCCTTATCAGAGTAACATAAATTACCACCTATCTAGGGTTAGTATGACCAGCCTCAATACCTACGTGTAGTAAAAAGACGACATCATAGAGGGAGAATAAGAGGATCTCTTATCAGTAGCATCAGCGAGGCCAAAAGCCAACAGCAAACACAACCAACAACACAACTCACTAGTGTTCTAACCCTTCTCAAGCACATCAGATATTATAGCGGCCATCTCAGCTATTTCCTCCAAAAAGACACCAGTTACCACTTACTAGAACAGGTTAATCTCAACGTAACACAAAGGCAACTACCGAATACTAACTCACCCGGGCGGAGATCATCTCAGACGCAGACAGCACCGTCCGGGCGTGACGACCACAGGCACTTCATACTCTACAGACGCAAGTCGAAGTAGTCGTCCTTCTCCTCCACAGGCTAGTCGCAGCACTCAGGGAGGCTGCTATAGGTGGGCCCCGCCGGCGACCAGCAGTTTCTTTTATCTTTTCATTTTAGCCCCAGCAAGCCAGGTTGTCGCAGTCGCTGTGCTCGATTCCTAGATTCAGCATCGTAGGGCACGTGTAGACTTCGTTTGCAGGCGAAAAGAAGACAAGATGGATGTACCCATGTACGCTCACCACCGCTGCTCCAAGCATCTCGAAAAGCACGGAGCGGTGCGTGAGAGTCTCGGCCCAGACGCCGTATAGAAGCGACGGGCTCGTCGCCGTGATGAGACAGCTCATGCAAGTGACCGGATCTCGCGGTCTGGTTGAGGATGTTCCTGGGATGAGTCGTGGCGTCACCTGTAGGGTGTGCGAGCAGGGCTTCAGATATGATTTGCTCGGGGGTGGTGTTTCTTGCTTTACATTCATCGGGTTTGGTATGGTGCTTGGGTCAGAGTTGATTGAGTTCATCAACGACGCAGCAAAGCATCAGGTGGATCATCTGATGAGAGAACAGTTGCTGTTGCGGGCCTCGGACCCATGCCAAGTGCCGCCCACCTCCGGACATATTTGGACAACTATGATGGATAGAATTGAGCGGTATCACGACGCCAACCCTCTCGTCACGGTCTGCTTGAACGGGGTACTTCTGTTAGGCCGCTCTGTTGTTTAGCATGTTGCCGGGTTGCTTCGATCCAAGTGTGTCTTGCATTTCTCCCGAGACGGCGGAAAGTCGGGGCGGCGGCAGCGGCGAGAGGAAGATGCCATCATGGGCTCGGCCAGGCTGTCACAGTTCGGGTGAGGCTTCTGTCACGAAGCATAGGGTTTTCGGTGTCAGCCCAATCCACATCCGCATCGCCGGCATTCTGGGCTGCCGGCAGGGAGGCCTTGCAAGGGTCGGCGTCCATGTCTTGGGCATCCTTCCCAGTGGACCTTTTTGTGGTGCAACTTTAGTTGGACCCTCTGGCCACTGTCTAAGCCCTGCAACCGCAGCGATTGAGGCGCTGGCGCGCTGGGAGTTGCATTGGACTATAGACCGCCGCTGATGGGGACTTGGAAGCGAAGGATCTATAGATTTAAGAGTTTAGAATTCGGAGTTTAATTTGAACTTGACGTTTGAAGTTGGGCGGTTAAAGTTGAAAATTTGAAGTTTAACTGGGAATTTTTAATTTGGAATTAAAGGTAGGAATTTGAAAAAGAAGGTGGGAATTCGAAAATAGGGAATTGAAGTTGAAGTGGGAGCTGGGTTTGAAGGTGAAGTGACTGGATTTGAAGTTAGGTAAGCTAGATACAGTAGCAAGGTCACACCCCAGCTCCCCTTAGCTCCCCACAGTAGGTGGCACTCAGAGGGGGCGGGGACCCTCAGTAGGGACTCTCAGCGGCCCTCAACAGTATTCAGCAAGTACACACCTCAGCTAGCCAGAGGCATAAGCACCTATAACATTTTCCTCAACGTCTTCAGTATAATTATAAGTATACGGCTCTGGATTTTCTAGAAGAGCTCCATCTATGTATATTATTTCCAGTTCCATCTTTTCTTCCCACTACATATCGCATCCAGCGTTTAGTAGCAATGCAGTGAGAGTTGTGCGGCGGTGCACAGTGCCCAGCACAACAGGGAGTGATAAGGTCCCTTATCGTTATCTGCTGGAAAGATGAAGTAAGCGAGCGTGCGCCACCAGGGAAGCGCGCTACAACATAGCACGTCAACCAGAAATGCCCCCCCCCGGCCTCGCCCCGGGTCTTTTGCTTCGTCGCTTACTTTGCCCCCACTTCGCTTCGGTACTGTACAAGACCTGACTTCCTTAAACGATCGAACACTTCGCCCGCCGGCACGGGGCCATAGCGCTTGGCTCAGCAGCGTTGGGCTCGAACACAAACGCGATGACGAGGTCAGCAAGACACCCCCAGTAGCCTTGTTTCTAGGCCATTAAGCTTCATTTCCACGACGACTTCTCTCCCGACCCCATCACCTCGATCTGCTCGCACTCTCTCCCGACGACTCTATCCCAAGACTCCCTCCCAAGACTCTCTGCCGCGATATTTATGAGACGGGAAAGTCTTTGATTTTCGTTCTCCAGCCTAACTAGCAGCTCCCTGTCCCGTCTGGGCCGCCTTCACAGCTCACATGTTCATCTCCACTGCGCCCCTACTAGGTAGCTTGCCCATCCCCAACCCGTCCAAGCCTCGTCATTAACAGAGCTGAGCCTTTCACCAGCCGCCCCTATCGGGATTCTCCAAGACCATGTGCCCAATCCCCGACCTTAGGTGCCTGAGATTCCCAGGTTCTGACCCCTCACTTAGCTCCTATACAGCACGTTGTCAGGTGCCCGGGACCGATGCCGGCCCCAGCGGGGCACCGGCGGGGTATCAGTGGGAAAGTAGGTTATAGTAGAGTATAGTTTATCTAAAAAGCTAGACTTAAGTAGAACCTATAAAAAACTTTATAAATTTAAAATTAAATACTAGTATATACCCACCCCTAATAGTAGTATTATTAACTCTTTTACTCTATATAATTTAACCTTTTAATATATTTAATTCTCTATTTATCTCTATAAGTATACTAACTATTAAAGTAATAATAACTAACTAAAGAATAACTATAACTTAAAGGTCTACCTTTTATATTATTTTAATAGTTTATAAAAAAAATTAATACACTCTAGGGTTAAGATTTAGTAAAAACTATAATAATAATAAAGATAAACTACTAAGTAGGCTATTAAAAGAATATTAAACCCTTAGGGATAAAGATATTAAAGTCCTCTTAAAGAACTAAGTCTAAGTAATACTAAAAGAGATAAAAGTATAAATAAAAAAAAAAAAAATATTTAACTAAATAAAAACTATTAAAAATAAAAAAGATATTAAAAAAAAAAGTAACTAAAAGACTATTAGGTCCCTCTTATTAGTCTATAAAAAATATAAGAGAAATATATAGCATAAATACCTCTTATCTCTTTAATATAAGAGTAATAATTAAACTAATATTAATAACTTTTTATT
>JAOWMA010000531.1:0-22003 GCA_025962755.1 Colletotrichum tropicicola
TATTAAAAAAATTAACTTTACTATATTAAAAATACTTTTATTAAAATAAAAAATAACTTTATAGTATATATAAATAAAAGTAAAATTAAATAAATATTAACTAGTTATTATAAAGACTTTCTAAAAGAGATATATAATATTATTAACTAAACTAAAGGTTAAGATAGATAGAGAGGGTAGAGGGTAAGGGGTAGGGGGTAGGGGGTAGGGGTAGGGGGCGTTAGATAGTAGTTTTGTCAGCTCAATTAGATTAATCACACAAAATTTCACACTTCGTTCACCATCGGCCCAACTCACGGCACCGCGCAGTACCTGCCGCCGCGAGGTACTGCGGTACCTCAGGCTCTCTCATGTACTTTGTACCTACCTCGTACTGGGCCAACGGGACTCCTCCCCCGCCCAGCCCCTGTCCAGAGCAGCAGCCCAAGACGACGAAGGTACGTACCTATCCTGGGTGGTAGCCCGGACAGTCCACCGCCAAACTCCGAGGTTAGCTTGAATGTTGACGTTCTGCCTCGTTCTGCCCCCTCTTTTTTTTTTTTTTTTTCCCTGCCCTGGCTTTCCATCGTCGCCGGGACCTCCGCCTTTCGCCCTTGTGACACTATGCTGGGACCTGCAGCAGGCTGGGTCCATTCCTTGCGTTGGCTGCTGAAGGAATCCGTCCGCGGCGCGGCGCCCCTCCCCAGAGTTCCCGTTTTTTTCCCAGCGGAGAGGAGAGGAGAAGGGATACAAGTGCGGTCGACGACGACGCGGCCCATCGTCCGGCGAGACTGGACGACGAGGTACCTACCTGCCCAGCCAGCTAGGGCAACCAGCGCCCTCACCGTCCGTCGTCCGTCGTCCGCCCTTGGCCCCGGGAAACCGAGAGGCAGAACCGGGTGAGGGGGAAAAGCTTCGTCGCTGACTTATTCCGATGGGTCCTTGATCGAAGCTTCTGATTGCTGCGGACTGGCAGGGACGCTTCCGCGGTGCCTCGAGCACCAAGCTCCCAGACCTGACCATGTCTCCTCTCTGTTAGGTTGCCCCCCAGGCCCAAGGCCCAAGGCCCAAGAGGCGCCGAAGTTGAGCAGAAACATTTGTGCCGGGATGGAGCCAGAAGACAAGAAAAAATGTCGTGGAGGAAGAGGGACGACGAGGGCGGGAACGGAGGGAGGCAGAGACGGTCACCGCTGACCAGTTGACAGCGTCGCAGTCCCATGGCAGAGCTATCCGTACAGCCAACAACACAAGGCAGCATGAGCATGGCAAGGTACACACCAAGGCCGTTGGGCAAACACATCAGGGTCGCCGCCCTTCCCTTCCCTTCCCGGCCATGTTGAGTCGGATTTTGCTTTTGGGATTTTCGTCTTCATCCTTTTCTTTTGGTTTCTTGGTTCTTGCCTGCCCTGGCGCCTTGCCTTACTCGCTGACATTTTAGCCTTCCGCCCATGTTCCCTTTTCTGAAGGTTTCCTTCCGTCCTTTGTCACCTCGCCCACCAAAAGTCCAAACGCAAGGAGCTCGACTCCGGACCTGTCAGAAGCATTGTTTGCTTTCCGCAGTTCCTTTGAAGGACGCCCTGCGCCATAGTTGGCTGGACGTGTTGCATGAGGCATCCCTCACAGGGGGAAGTATCTGTCACTACTAAGTACATAGCAGGGGAACGGTGGAAATAGTGTCTGCCCAGAGCAAATCGGATATAACGCAAGCTACCTAATCAGATGGAAGGGAAGGTACCTAGGTAGCTTCTCTCTCTTCACTTCAGTGACGGCAGTGGCAGCGGCAGCATCTGTGCATCGCCTCTTCCAAACGGGAGGGCAGCAGAATACGTGGACGACGTGGTCTTGGGTACCTCAGCCATGCTGCACAGGTACATCTCCCCAAGTAGATGTGAAGGTACATGGGTACGGACGGCCGGGCATGTTTACCATTGGGTTGCGGCTAGGTCCTCCCCGGCAACAAAGTACAGAGACATGGCGCATGGGTCTCCTGCAGGCGTGGAGGTACTTCTCGGTACGTACCGGAAGCAGTGGTTAGAAAGTATTCCCCCCCCCCCCCCCCCTTGCAAACCAGGCACTGCTTTCCGGCAGGTGCTTTTCATTTTTGGGGCGCTTAGGTCTCTGAGACTCGCTGAGCAGGTCGTAGTCGTCACCCGCTAGAGTCCGCTCCTTACCGACCCAGCACACACCATCCATGGACGTCTCCCCCCCCAACCTAATCGCCCACTTTGCAGCACCCGGGCAGCACCCGGGCAGCACCACCCAGCGCCAGCGCACCCAGCAAGAGCAAGCAGCTTTTTGGCTTTGCACTGACTCCCTTACTGACCTCATTCCCGTCTGGTCTCCCACAACCGCCACCCACCCATCTTCGTCTTCGTCTTTTACATCAGACACACACACACGTCTCCTCCGACAACTTACACCACCTCTCTACTCTTGACTTTCTCCCCTCCAATCCCCTCATTTTGAGCGTCTTACTTTTTCACTACAATCACCCGTATTCTTTTCCACCACATCTCTCTCTGCAAGATACTTCCACCCTGTGTTCCTGTCAGACACATCCACAGCAGCCAGCTCGCCAGCACCAGTTTAGCCACTCGTCGACCACGAAAGCCAACCTACCTAGACACGACCGCGCACCCGCCTTCCCGTTGCCCAAAAACAGCACCGCAGTAGCCAACGACGTCCCCCAGATTCCCGACAGGATCGCACCCTCTCCAACCCAGACTTCCATCGCATCCCACGTCGCATTGTCGAACATCATGATAGGCCTGGTTGCGAATTACGACTGCCGGCTCCCGAGTTAATACCCACATTGGATTGGTATGAGGACTAGACGAGGCTCCATTCCCTTTGCTGTCTCACCTGGAAATCCTCGGCCATGGAAAAGACATCCAGCACCACGAATGGGTCCTCTGACGCAAGCCAGTCACGATTAGAACACCCAGAGACGTCCACCACTACTCCTTCCCACACCACCACCACCACCACCACCATTACTGCCGACCGCCAGCCGTCCTCCAAGCACTCCTCGGCGAATACATCCCTAACCCCATCACCCTTCAACTCGAGAGATACCTCGCCCACCCGCCAGCCCGCAAAGCCTACCGCCACTGCGACCCCCAAGTCCTCGTCGACGACTGCTGGCCTACGGTCGCGCAAGAGCAGCCAGCAGGACTTGACCGCAGTCCGAACCCCCAGGTCCAGCACTAGCATACCAGGCCCGCCGGCATCGTCGAGGACACTCTCCGCCGCTACGACCCCTACCCTTCTTCCGAACTCGCAAGAATCCTTTCTCAAGTCCATCAACCCCCAGAAGGCACCGCTCAACACCGAGGTTGCTCAAACGAGAGACAGCCCTCGCTGGCCTGTGTCGCCCCGCCTACGCTCACCCCCTCCGCAGCTTAACAAACCTCAGATCCCGCCACCAGCACGTCGGAGTGAACAGGAGACCCCGAGGATAAATCTCACGAGGGCCTCACCCTCCCCCCAACCCGATACGCTCCCTTCCATGTCCGAAAGCGAAACGGACGACTCGCAACTACAATCTGGAGTGCGAACCCCGGTCACTGGCAGTGGTTCAGCGTTAGAAACTGTGCAGGAAGTAAGCTTGCCGAATTCGCCGGGGCAAATGGATTCCACGCTGGAAAAGGTCAACGAGAAGCTGGCCCATGAGGCGGCTGACAGTGCCGACAACCTAACCCACCCTGACAACAGAACCGTTCGATTGGGCAGAGGAAGTCTGCAACCGACAGAAAGTGCCGGTGAAAACGGGACGCTACGAGTAAGATCGCAAAGCTCAGCCCCTGCACCGACCGTCACGCGACAGTCTAGTGTGCTATCAAACAAGCAGGCCAAGGGCAAAGCAGCTGGAGAAGGATCCGGGCTCATAGTTGAGACGGAGACAGTATCCTCCATCCCTCAGGTCGCTCTGGCGCCGGCTTCGAAATTAGAAACTGGCAATGGCACACTCAAGGCCAAACCGAGCTCTGAGACCATTCGACCGAAGAAGGAGAAGAAGAAGACGAGTCGGAAACAGCCGACTGTCAATACTGGCAATGGTAAGATACAAAGTTCAAACCCCCTTCATGATTTGGTCAGATGTGCACTCTGGGAATCAAAGCCTGCGACAGCCGATGTTGTATCCCCCATATACGGCATCAGCGAGCAACTTACTGACGGCAAACCGTTTCGCAGCATCTTCCAAAGCAGACATATTCGAGGCTAAAGTGGCCAGCGCCGTTGACGAGGCGAATACGTCAGACTCTGAGGAGACGTTCGTCTATGACTCCAACCCACCTGATGTTGGCGACCGGCGCCGATATCACTCCCGAACTCCTAGCGCCACTTCGATGATTAGCCAAGCTGACAGAGCCGGCGCTCTTGGCATGCGCTCGATTCATGAGGCGTTGCAGGGCAGCGCAGCTGCAGTTGGATTGAAGAAGAGCATGAAATTTGTAAACACCTTCAACAGCAATGGTGCAGACAGCCTTGGTGTCGATGAGGACGGAAAGGGCAGTGGCAGAAGCATAGGACCTGGGTCAGGCAGAGGCACGACTAGGCATCACCATCACAACCACTTTGGGCGGTGGGGACGGCAGCCCGGGAATTCGCACCCTTCTCTCTTCGACAACGAGTCGCTGTTTCCGAATGCCGCGCGATCTAAGTTATCGGCCAACAACTCGAGACAATCATCTGGCCCTCCTAGTCCGAGAGTTGGAAGCTCAGTGAGGGGCGGCCCTCACGCAGTGGGCAAGCGATCTTCTATTCAGATGGCACGTTACGACGCCGACGACACAACAACCACTGGTGCCGACGACGAACGAACACCCTTGATCTCATCCACAGTTCGGTCTGCGCGGAGGAGTCGGCGGCTTCCAAACCCGCGAAACTTGGAAGCGCAGGCGTACAGGCAACAGCCGTCTTACTTGAACCGATTTGCCGCTTGTCTAGTGGTGACTATGATGCTGCTGCTGGTTATCACCGGCGCTATTGGCTTCATGTTCGCCACATCGCAGCCGCTGACAGACATTGAGCTTGTATCGATCAAGAACGTCCTGGCGAGTGACCCAGAGCTGATGTTTGACTTGACGGTTAAAGCTCACAACCCCAATATTGTGGTTGTATCGATCGATCAGGCAAACCTGGAAATTTTCGCCAAATCACCCCATGCAGGAACGGACTTTGACTGGTGGAAGCGACCGCATGAAGGGGATGAACCGGACATGCATATTCGGGATGATCCGCCTGATGATCCCCCGGACGACGACGCTGCACCAAATATGCGCCTTGGAACCATTACCGAGTTTGACAGTCCTCTGTCGTTCGAGGGATCATTTTTCAACAAGGGGGTGTCTGCGTCAACGGGGACTATGAGACTTCACCTTCCGGGCAATCACTCAGCTGGTGGCTCTGAACGGTGGGGTCGGATTATCCAAGATGAGTTTGATCTCATTGTGAAGGGTGTGGTTCGCTATTCCCTGCCACTGAGCCAACGGGTGCGAAGTGCACCAATATCTGGAAGAACAACAGTCAAGCCAAACTCAGCCAACGACCCGTCACTTCGACCAAACATGACTCTGCCTGGAGACCTACCAGACCTCGAGTCGTAGTGTTTTTCACGGTGGTCGACACTTTCGGCCATTTCCTTTGTCACTTGTTCTGAATATTGAGCGTGCATGGCATGGCATAGCATTTCAAGGAAAAAAAAGCGGCGTTGAGTGGGATTTTCCAGCAACAAGCGCTTTGGGACAAAGACAGACAAAAGCGACCTGTACATATTTTCTGTTTCGTGTGAGAGCATCGTGAACCACCACGACGCCTCACCCCCCCAGCTGGCGTTTGTTCGGCTTTCTGTTTTGCGTTGATTTTCGTCATTCAGTTGACCCCACCATTTGGTGACGGACCACCTGCCCTCACTGGGCACATGTTTGGAAGCGCAGCGCACTCATTCAGGGACGGGACTTGTTCACTCGGGGTTTGGGGATTGGGAAGCCTTGGTTTTGCTCTTTATATTTTACAGTCTGGGAATCTTCTTCGACGGCCTTTTGAACTCTGGGGGTTTTGCATTAGATGGGAAAAGTGGCAACTACACCGTTGTAATTGTAACGAAACTTTTGACGACCAACAGGAGGAAAGGGAAGAAGACTCGGGCCGCCCGCATGAGGCGCGCGGCCGGAGGAAAAGTTACAATCAACCAAAGGCTTACAGTATTGTGAAAGGACTAGTGACGGGTCTGAGGCCGACAGCCGATAGACGAGACTGGTGGAGATGTGTGTATGTGTATGGTGACGTGACAGTCATCTCCCGAGCTGGATAGCAACTTGACAGCCAGATACACTGCCTTACTAGTAGGGAGGGAGAGATTAATGGATGGAGATCACATAGTATACCTTGCCTTACGTGCAGCACACGACACCATTGGGCCTTAAGACCATTATTAGTCCCGAGTCGCCAGACCAGCCCTCCCAGGTACAACTCGGGCACGGCCGTGCCTTTCCTTGCCCAAAGAGCACCAGCACATGCTTTACAATGAGACGAATGCCCGACTGACCGCCTTTGCAACCCAAGGGATTGTTTTGTGGGTAAGCAATATGAGCAAACGTGGGGTTCCTGCGGGAGGGTGTTGTTGGAAAAGTCTCCCTCCCCCGATCGGAGCCGGCGGCGGCGGCCCACCGCGAAGCAACCCCTAATCTCTGGATTTGCCATACACATTCACACAAATCCCTGGGGGGCTGCGGGCGCCGCCCGCCCCTCTTGATCTCCCTGGAGTTTGAGGATACAGAGGCCGAGAGAAACAGCGGGGGAGCGAAGAGGAGGGAGGGCTCTTGAGCCTGCGGAACTCGCCAGATTCAGCATCCACACGATCCACCGCCGCACCGGTCCAACTCGACTGGCCGCGGCTAATGCGGGCAACTTGGCCGAGCGGTCTAAGGCGCCAGACTCAAGATGCGAGAGTATCTTCCCCGGATCATCCAGGGAGCATTCTGGTCTCGAAAGAGGCGTGAGTTCGAATCTCACAGTTGTCAATCACTTGGTCTTTTACTTTTTGCTGGTGTTGTTTGTTTGTCTGTTGACCCCGCCAATGAGGTCTCTTGGAACAGTTCTGAAAGCAACGGGTCTGACGGCGCAACGCACGCGTCTTATTTCCACCGGCTCAATTAGTCTGGATCAAGGCCTTCAAGACCCGAATTAGATCTAAGGTCCTGAAGAGCCGGTTTGCGGTGGTGGCGATGCTGGAAACAGAGCCGGAGGGGTTGAGACGTGTATTAACTCGGATAAGCTTCGGGGCGACTTTTTGCTGTGTGAAATAACGCAAACAGTTGCACGGATTGTGCCATTCAGAATTTCACTCTGCAAAGACCCAGTCATAAGCCGTCATCGCGGACCTCTCTGTGCTCCAAATTCCAAAGAACATTGACGGCAGAAGAGTTACCTCCCAACCCCCCGACGCAACAGACAAGACCAACAATGCCCATCATCACCACCAAGGAGCCCGCCTCGGCCGTCGCCGCCGCCCTCAAGGCCGAGGCCAGCGAGTCCAAGCCCGCGTACCTCGTCGTCTACGCCTCGCACCGCAACGGCCGCTCGTGGTGCGGCGACTGCGTGGCCGCCGAGCCGTACATTGAGAAGAAGTTTGCCGGCGACGAGGATACCGTCAGGGTCGTCTACGCGGGGTTGCCCGATGAGTGAGTCGGACCAAACGCCCTCGCCTGACATTACACCCTGCGCCGTGGTCACGGGTATTTGTGGCAAAAGTCGAGTCAGGATGCTGATGAGCGAGATGCAGGTGGAGGACGAAGAACAACCCGTGGAGACAGGCGCCGTTCAACGTGACGAACCTGCCGACCTTGATCAAGGTCTCTGGTGACAACGTGAGTTGGCCTTTGGCGCGCCCCCCTCCCCCTTTCGGCCTGGCATGAGATGCCACGAGACAGCGGCATGGCATTTTCCTTTGCAACCGTACCGAGAGTCATGGCTTTGCTGACGTGTGTGCAGAAGTGGGAGAAGCTGGTTGAGGCGGACGTGTACGACCAGAAGAAGCTCGATGCCTTTGTCGGCGCCAGCAGCCGGCTGTAAATCAACGAGATAATCAAATGAAACTCAATCAAAATGCATCAGTAAAGAACCATACATGACATTTGAAGATCTTCCAATGTGTGTGCCTCTACATCTCGCGATTGAGTCACAGAAAAGAAACCAACTACACCATTCGGCCCGGGCAGCCTCAGCCAAATCTCTGTTTGCAGTACCAGTAGGGGTCCTCAGAAGAAAAATCGAACAAGCGGCCGGACGGACGATTCATGCCGGAGAAGGTGAGGAGGCCGCCGGGGCTGGAAACCGCAACCCGGAAACCCGGCGCGAGGATGAAGCTTGTCTCGAGTCGCGAAATGCTGAGGTTTCAGAGAGTCGACGGCCAACGTCGGTCCGTCGAGGTTGAGGAAACCCCACCCTTCACGTCGGTTCCCATCCGGCCGAGTCAGGCGGTTCGCCGTCTCTTGCCGCTCGTGACGTTCGATCCTGATCCGGCGAAGACGAATGGGTTTGGGTTGGGCGCATTAGCCTTTGATCGCGCAGCATCTGAAGAGGAAGTTGTGGTTGCATGTTCCAGAACTGTTGTCGATGCCAGAGTTCTTCTGCCATCCCAAATGAAGCCGCCGAGCCGCTCAACTCTAACGCGACTCAAGACCATTGCAGGTGTCGTCTGAAGGGTTTCCCGTCGTGAGAAGGTGCGAGGTTTTTGGGTCTCCTGCAGACTCCACGAACCCTCGTAGGTCCTTGGGGTACTCTCGCGAACAAGAGTCCGAGGAAGGCTTGCATGACAGTAGGGCACAACGCACATAATCGACCCGAAGTAGCACCTAACATCAAACCATCTCTGCATTACTCATGTATCTATCCAACATCGCGCCTAGCCTGTGGCCGAGGGATTCGGAATCCAAAAGCCGACACTAATGCAAGGGCGCCTCTGTCATCAAGTTCTTAAAGCATAGTGAAATGCTGTTTGTTCATGAACACCACCGAAACAAAAGCCGTCCATCGTCATCCTGAGCCAAACAGCAAAGTCTTTCCCCCCCTCTTCCGACGAATCAATAGATATATAGTGTTTGAAAAAGAAGATAAAAACTTGGCCGCAAGAACCGCAAGGGAGAAGAACAAGAATACCTCTGCAAATATAAAAACGACGCGCCTCCGGTAAACCAATGTCGTCTTGTACAACTTAAAACTGCAATGCCACCAGACCTTGTGCGAAACCAAGCCAAGCTCTGCCACGTCAAGACCCAAGAACATCTTCCACACGCGGTGCGGTGCGTGTGGTAAAAAAAAAGAGAGGGTATCCCGTCTTTTGTCTTTTACGTATCCAACGATGCCAAAGTTTCGCCCGGTTGTAGAAGAAAGATGATGGATGAAGTGAGGGGAGGGAAAGCAGTGCGATGCAGAGCAAACGAACAGGTCATAAACATAACGGCGTAATCATGTAACAGCGATTACTCGGGGATGGCTTCGTTGGACGCCCCCGCGGTGGGCTCCTCCTTCTTGCCCCAGCCCGCGGCCCAGCCCATCCAGCTGGATCGTTTGTTCTCCTGCTTCGTCTCGGTGTTCTCCTGCACCAGGCGGAGGGGCCGGGGCTTGTTGCCACCCGCGAAAGTGGTTTGCTTCTCGTGGTGCGACCGCGGAGGTGACTGCGAAGGCGGCGTGGTGAGGTCGCCCGAATCGCCGCTCATGCTGGACGTCTCGCTGCGCATGCCGGGGAAGTTACCCGCCGTCGGCGCCTGCTGTCCGCTGGGTGCGCGGGCTGCGGCGTTGGGGTTGCCGCCAAAGAAGGTCTGCGAGGTTCGCGGAGTGCGAGGAGAGCCAAGAGGCGGGGAGATGGGGCCGTCAGGACCCCGGTAAATCTGGTTCACCAAGTTCACACCAGTGAACTGCTCACTCATAGGACGGGAGCGGCGAGTGCTGGAGGACCGCGTCAGATTTCCGATAGGAATGCGAGGCGCCGTATCCGGATCGGTATGTGCCGAGTTGGCTGGCTGGGCCGAAGGCACGTAAGACATGGGCCTCTGCCTGGGCTTATTCGGGCCGGCAGCCATGGTCTTGGCCCGTTGCAAAAGCGACGCTCCGGATGCGCCCTTGTCAGGCGGAGGCGGCAGCTCCTTGTTGGTGTTAGCGGCCGGCTTCGGCTCACTAGACGTATCGAGGATGTGCTCGAAGTCCTGGTGCTGCAACAGCCTCTCAATGATCTTGTTGATGTAGAGGGTCAATGCCTTGTTCTGGTCCTTCATGGACTTGATCTCCGTCTCGAGGCGGCGAACATGATCGTTGCTGGTGCTGTCACCGCCGTCTGATGCCTCGGACAGCTCGTCCGCCAAGCTCGCGCCGCCTGAGCGGCCCTCGAGCGCATTGAGCGCATCCTGGTTGGCGGAGACACCCATGTAGCTGAAGTCGTTCTTAGAGAAATCACCGTTCAGAGTCTTCTCCTGGAGAAGTAGCTGGTAGCTCTCGTTGTCCTCCATGAGCCGGGCGTTGGCCATGCGGGCTTCCATCAACAAACGTTCCACCTCCTGCAGTCTTCCGCCACCCTGGTTCTCGGACTCAACCAGCTTAATCTGGGCCTCGGCAAGTTCCAGTCGCAGTGACTCAATGAGCTTGTCCTTCTGAAGAAGAAGCTTGGAGTTGTTGCGAGAATCGCTGCGGTTGAGGGACGAAGGAGGTGCAAAGCTACCGTTGTCAACGTTGGGAGACGATGCTGGGGCTGGTCCATGTTAGCGAGAGGCAATCTGCAGCGAAGACGCTGAAACCCACATTGTCTTGACGACCTGCCTTCCTCGTCGTTGGCCATTCTCTGGGACAGGGTGTCCTTCAACCTCTGGATGATGGTCTGCATCTCCTCCTCCCTGTTGGACATTTCTTCCTTCTCCTTGGTCATGGAGCTTCGCTCGGCCTCGTAAATGGCCTCCATCTCGCGCATCTGCCTCGCGGCGTCTCTCTTCTCGTTGCGCAGTGTCTCGATTTGCTCCTCCGTCTCGTGCACCTTCTCTTCCAGCTTGGAAGATTCCTTGAGGGCGTCGTCCAGCCTCGTCTGCAGCACTTCGGCCTGTTTCCTGTACTGCTCCGAAGAGATCTCTGCCTTGGACAGGCGTTCCTTGAGGTCGTCCAACAGGGCTACGGTCTCGGCCCTTGCAGCCTCCTCGGCTTCGGTATTGCTGGCGCTGCCGGCAGGGGCCTTGAGGGAATCTCTCCGCGAGGCGACGGCGGCGCGGGCAGATACTGGGGTGGTCGTGCGAGGCGGCCCTCGGCGCGCAGCAGAAGCAGCGGTCGGGGTGGAGGATCGCGTGGGTGTTCTCGCAGGAGAAGCGGTGGGCGACGAGGGAGAATCGGCCGAGGAAACTCGACCAACGCCCGCAGCGGGCGGCTTCTTTGCGGTGGCAGCAGACATTGTTGTCGCGGCGGACTTTGTTGTGGCGATGGTTGTTGTGTTGGAGTCGCAGCGGAGGTAACCTGGGGAAACGGAGCGGGGGGTTCGGTTTTTTTTCTTGTACGGCGGTGCGCAGGTCGAGGGATTAAGGGCGAGCAGGCGAGTGGTGTGTGACTCTGGGCAAGTATTTCTGTAGTGACGATGTTTCGTTCCAGAGAAAGCAAGCTATCTCGGCAGGATGCTGCAGTTGCTTATTCTTGGAACAGGTGGCGCGGGCGGGAGACACAGGACGGCGGGAGTCGAGTTGTCGATCGTTTGGGCCCCCAGAAATGGAATGCGAAAGGGTGCAGTGCAGTGCCAACAGGAGTGCGGTGCAGAAAGAGGGTGTGCAGCTCTGCAAGCTTAAGTCGTGTCAGACGGCCTCAGCCCCGGTACGGTACTTCGCTGAGGTACCTGCTTCGCGCTTCCCTTGGACGGCAGCAACAGAGGAATCCACACGTACCTACGGCGGGTAGGTTTTGTCGGTGTCGGTGTCGGTTGTCCAGTCCACGTCCACACGTCTCCAATGAATTTCCGATATTTCGGGGGGGCGGCTTCAGGGGGCCCAGCTCGCTAGGCTGTTCGGGATTGAGGGCGCGGGCCAACCAGGAGACGGGGAATCGGTCGAGAACGATGCAACGAAGGCAACCGGGGCCGCTAATGGAACGTTCTTGTTGTTGTCGGCCTTTTTGCTCGAGCGCACAGAAAGCAAGGCAGGTAAGGTTAGGTGCAGGTATGCACAGCAAGCAAGCAGGTGTGTTGGCCGTCGTCCAGAGAGTACTTTAGGCAAGAACGAGAAACCTAAGCTTGGCTGCGGACTCGCACACGCTCTGCAGAGCCTGGGCAACGCAAGCCGTGGCCGTGGCCGTAGGTCGGGCAACGCTATGCTATTCTCGTCTCGATCATCCAAGAGTCTGGGCCTGCTGAGACTCTTGTCGTTGGATGCGTCCGAGGGACTCCGTGGGAACCTCTTGTTTCAGTCCGGTCCTCGCTGCACGGCGCGAGCAGCTGTTGCTGGACGGCCGGACGATGACGGCAGTGCCGCGCAGTGGCCAGCGCTCTGCTGCGAGCCGCGAATGAAGATGTGCTGCACACGCCGTCTCGTCTCTCCGCTGAGATGGGACGACTGGGCCGGTAACCTTGTCTCGTCCTGCTGTGGCGATTCGAGTCTCTGGGAGCTGGAGCTGGAGCAGCGAGAGAAAGCTGCACTCGGGTCTTGCTGCATGAAGGAACTGGCGGGTAACCCACCAGTGTTTATACACAGCTCAGATATAGCCTTCTCGTCCCATCGCGTTTTCAATAACAACACAACACGTAGGCCACATGAACCGCCGCCAACGAATAGGATCTCGGTCCATTTTGGGCTACCGATGAAACATCCTCGTTCGCTGTCGATAGTGAGCCAGGCATTGCCCTTGGGGGGCCCTTGCTGTCGGTCTTTTTCCATGCTGTATTCACCGTGGGCTCTACGTCTGTCTTCGGACGCCTGAGAGCTTGGAGAATATCTCGCCATGCCTCCCTTCACCACAGGGAAACGACGTACCTCGCAGTAGCGGGCTGCTAGGAGCTACCAAGGCGTCCTAGCAAGCACATGCAATGGTAGGGGTCCTCCGCAACCTGCACCCCTATTGCCTCCAAGCTGACGGAGCGGAATGCGGAGCCCGTCCTCGTTAGTGGGCTCGGCCCGTCCTTCGTACCCAGGTACCTAATCGAGTCATTGGACGACTATCTGCACGAGACCGGCCAGAACTCACCACGGTGGGAACAGCGAAATTATCCTCATGTTGCCATCAATGCAAAAACCAAAAACGAAGACGGCCTTCCTGTTCCAGCCTCAAAGAAACCCATGGGACCTCCAGCCAATTTCCTGTCCTGCCCGTCAGGCGGCTGACACTTGCCGAGACCTGACAACCATCAACCCGGTCCGGCTCTGCAGACGAACACGTTGGACGGGACGGAAGCCATCTGGTTGTTTGGCTCGGCCATGGTCATGGCTTTGCCCCATCGCCTCAGTCCAAGGCGAGGGCACTAGCATTGTAGGTGTTAGATCTGGTACAGCACCCCACGCGCACTGCCCAAAGGGATACACGTAGATCGCGTGGAAACTGCATGGCACATCGGCGACTACCAAGTCATCTTCACCACATGACAAGTCCGCGATAGAAAGACAGTACGACAAATACACTGGCAAACCTCGCTGAATGGCTGGGTAACAGGCGAGTTCTTTTGATTCAAAGGTGGCCTATCTGGTCATGAAGTCGTTCCTTTGCGACAATTCTCAGGTATCATAGCGGCATATCCCATGCCGAAGTCCCAAACTGCTAAATGCATTTTCTTTTTGAATATTCCCCAACGCCGTTACCAGCCAGTCCAGTTTTGGTCCACTTAAGCGACCTGGTCGCTGAGGATGTCGGAGTCACCGGCATCGAGAATGGCCAGGGTGCCGCAGCGGAAGAGCTTACCGGCAGCGGTACCAAGCTCGAGATGTAGGAAGTTGAAGTTAGCCTTTGTCACCCTCCGAAGCCTGAATCAAGACTTCTTCGCTGGGTTGGCCAGGTTATACAGCACTGTGGGCCACCCTCGGGAGCCAGTTGAAAGACTTCGTCGTCGGGTGACCACCGCTTGCATAGTCATCAGGCCGGTAGCAAGAGAAGACGGGAAAAGAACACAGAGGTGGCTGCGCGACGCAGTCGAGGAGATTCACGTACGTTGGTGCCGGAGAAGTGGTGAACAGGGACCTTGCTCAACATGGCGTAGTACTCCAACTCGGACTTGCGGAGAGGAGGAGTGTTGCCAGCGATGAGGATGAGCTTGGCCTTGCTGCCACGGAGAGACTTGCTGGAAGGAAGTCAGCGTTTGAAAATCGACAAGTAGTCTCTAGGTGTTTTTCGCACAGTGTACTCTTGTACCCAAGCACAACCTTGCCAGACTTCATAACCTGCAGAGATTGTTAGCACTGATCGTGAGGCCGAGTATTCGAACAAGGCCGAGTAGCCAGACGAAGCTGACATCCGTCGACGGGGGAATGTGAACGTAAAGCGCAAGCTTGGAGTTGATGGAGTTCTGGTCCTTCTTAGACTTCTTGGGAGCCATTGTGATTGATTTTTGGCGGTTGGCTGGTACTTTGGCTGGTTAGGCGTTGGGCGAAGTGTCGTTGGGCGAGCCGTCGTGGTTGTCGTCAAGATGAAAATCTCTATGAATTGGAAAAGACGCTTGGAGTTTTGGTCAAACTTACTGCCCCTGCCCCGCAAGAACTGCTCCCAGCAAGCCAATCAGGTTCCGCCTCCCCCGTGGTCAAACCCTAAGCGGCCGGAATTTAAGCGAAGCCCGAGTGGGTCCTTTGGCCACCGCTTGCTTACCCAGCCTGCTTTGAAATCAAATCACAAGTGCACTGTCTGAGGCATCGCCGCAACCCTTACAAAAGTGAGTCGAAGCCAGGATTTCGATCGGTCGACACCCATCACACTAACCAACCCAACAGAACAGTTCGACGGATCCCGTGAGATCAAAACCGACAAAATGGCCCGCCGTCCCGCCCGTTGCTACCGGTACTGCAAGAACAAGGTGAGCATTTTTTGATCCAACCTTTGAGTCTTCTGCGACGACGCCCGGCACCCCACGATGCATTTTCCCTTGCTTTCGCGCATCGGAAGCGAGCAAAGAGGACGGTGACGCCTACGAGAACGAGGCTTGTACTGGAGAGGATACTGCGAGATGGCTGCGATGGGCATGTGGATGAGCCAGATGAGGGCGTCTGTCGCAGAGACTTTGAATGGCATCACGAACGAAGCCGTGATCGCTAACTTTTATCCCAGCCGTACCCCAAGTCCCGGTTCAACCGTGGTGTCCCCGACCCCAAGATTCGCATCTTCGATCTTGGCCGCAAGAAGGCGACCGTCGACGACTTCCCTCTCTGCATCCACCTCGTCTCCAACGAGTATGAGCAGCTGAGTTCCGAGGCCCTCGAGGCCGCCCGTATCTGCGCCAACAAGTACCTCGTCAAGGTTGCTGGCAAGGAAGGTTTCCACCTCCGTGTCCGTGCCCACCCCTACCACGTCGTCCGTATCAACAAGATGTTGTCTTGCGCCGGTGCCGATAGACTGCAGACTGGTATGCGTGGTGCCTGGGGTAAGCCCAACGGCACTGTTGCCCGTGTCAACATTGGCCAGATCATCATGAGCGTTCGCACTCGTGACTCCAGTACGTCTGCCCACAAGATGCTTGCAGGTGAACTTTGGGATGCTAACCCCTCACTCAGACAAGGCTACTGCCCTCGAGGCCCTCCGCCGCTCCCAGTACAAGTTCCCCGGTCGCCAGAAGATCATCATCTCCAAGAACTGGGGCTTCACCCCCCTTCGCCGCGAGGAGTACCTCGAGAAGAAGGCTGCTGGCCGCGTCAAGGTCGACGGTGCCTACGTCCAGTTCCTCTCCAACCACGGCAAGCTCGAGGAGAACATGAAGCGCTTCCCCGGCGCCTTCGCCTCCGAGGCGTAAGGTGGGAAAGTTCGTGTTTCTTCTGGGATTTGGGTTTCTACAGGCTGGCGTCTAAAGTGAGTTGCATGTCATCATCATGAGAGTCATGCCGAGGCAGGCTCTAGATAGGAATTCAAATATTGGCATTCCACACGTCACACCACGAGAAATATGCGCTTTGTACTTTACTGACGAATGGCTTGATGAACGGCAACTGGATCTGGGAAGGTTGGAACGGGGAAAATAGTCTATGTTCGTGGGGTCGTAGGCGGGCTTCAAAAAGAAGCTTAATGGACGGTCTACCGGGCAAACGAGATACCCTTATTCTTCGCTGAGACATGCAGACAAGCCAAGATACCTGAGGCTCGAGCCAACATGATGTAATGTGGAATCGTGCGTCGCTAGTGAGGCATCGTGTTCGACGGTTTGGCCCGTGGATCATCCGTGGCGACGAATGACACCATGTGGGCGGGCACGTACTCTGCCGGGTCACGCAGACGGTCCCATCTGCCCAAACTATGTCGTGGGTGTCTTGATGGAGTCTCTGAGAGGGGCCCTCCTGATTAGCAGATATGAGGCGTGTTTGATGTCGTATATGCGATGGAGACGTGTTGAGGCGGATAGTACGTAATGACCAGAATATTTTTTCCCCTTCTTTTTCTTCAATCCTACCGTGTACGAATCAAGGCTGTCGCATTTTATTATTATCCGGCGAGTGAGGTGGTCTTGGTCTCGTAAGCACAACGCAGCGCGGCTGTAGGAAGTAATCGGGGCTGAGAGTAAGCTTCGAGATACATGGAAGCAAGTTCAGCTACATGGCTAAATGTCACGCAAGGATAGCATCTTACACTACAATAGCATCTCACTACATGTGTATCGGTGAGGCCCAGTGCAGGAACAGCCGGACCAGCCGCCCGCCTTCAGGACGGTCGCCAGCTGTCCCTGTCAGAGATGCAGGCGCAAGCGCACAGGAGGGCAGGAGAGACGGGAGGAGATGGTGCGCGCCAGTCACAGCCCGCGGTCGAGATCCGGGGGGGTTGGTTGGTGGGATGAGATGGAGGTGCATACGAGTGATACACCGACGACGGCGAGGAGCGACGTTCGGAGAGCCAGCCAACCTGTGAGCGCGGAGGGGTGGGCGGCGATCAGGTCCCACCGAGATCCCAGGTGACCTGAATGACGTTATCGGGAATTCGGATGGTGCTCGGTGTGAGACGTTGGGGTTGGAGGCGTCCAGCAGGAGTTGGAACGTCTTTTTTGACTTGGGCCTTGGCAGCCTCTGGCACGAGTCGTGAGAGGTTCGAGAAGCCTCCCCTAGGTTGCTCCGAAAGTCGGGATGGGGAGGAAAACAACCCGAGGAGAGTCATTAGAGTGGGATGGGGGATTTTTTTTTCTCTCACTTTTCTGTTGTTTCTAGAGGGGCCGAAGACTCGGAAGCGAAGGCATTGATCTCGGTGATAAGGCGATGGGGGTGACTTGGGATGGGATTCCCGGGCTGCAGATGCTGCCAACCTGCGAATGAGGAGCAGATGCGCATCGCAGCAAACATGGACTTGCCTGTACATGTCGGGTCAAGAGACAGGCACGGCGCAGGCGCCAGCCCCTTGGAAGTTTACGTACGAGGGAGATGATCTTGTCGAGGGTTTCTGCTGCCACTGCGACTGTCGTGCCGGCCAGACGACGGGCTGCTGGCTGTCCGCCCGCAGAGCGGAGCGATTCGCAGAAAGCAAGAAATGACACGACGTATGCCAAAAGAAAGCCCGGAGTCGGTGGGAAACAAAACAGAGTTCATAGCTCTTCCCCCCTCCCTTCCCAGTCTTACCGCCATGTCTCAGTCTCATCAATGTCCTCCGCTCAGGGCGCATCTGAACCATTGCAGAGGGAAAAGGTGTGGCAGGCTCGCAGGCCAGCCAGCCTCTGGGAGGGGCCTAACGCCATCCGCACCCCATCAGTCAAATCAGTCAGCCCAGGTCAGTTCATGGATGAGCGGGTTGTCGTTGTCAGGAGTCAAGACTCCAGTCGGAGGGGACGAGGTGACAGTGGGTGGCACTTCCACACGCCGTTGTACGGCCCCAAGCAGTCATGGATGCGTTGGGCGTTGTGTCCTTGGATCCCTTGCCCGCCGCACGCGAGCACATCATCCCTCGCCAGGAGACTGAGGTGTGTGTTCCCTCCCTCCCCATTCCCATTTCCCGGTCTCACTTCGCATTCACCCGCCTGCCCCCCCCTTTCCCCCTTGGCTCTCCCCTCTGCTTGTCCGCTCCAGCTGCCTCCTGTCTGGGAATACCGCGCCTGTCCCGCCGTCCCGCCGAGTTCGCACTCTGCTCGCCCACTTGCCCCCCTCCTTCGGTGTTACTCGTAACGGCGCGCCGTGTCTGCGTGCACACAAGTCAGTTAAGGTAGCTTCCATTGCCGATGTGGAAGGTTGCCCAGCTCCGGTAACTGCCAGGGTCAAGTGTTGAGGTACTTTGCATCATGTACTTGCCTTAGTCGGTGACGCCTTAATCAGTGACAGCCCCAGTCCGTCATCCTCTCTGTCCCCTAGCCTTAGGGTAGCCCCCAAAGCGCTCACCCCTCCCCCCCTTATCCTGCTCTTATCATCCATCCCGCATTCTTCCTTGCCCGTCGCTGTTGGTCCCAGTAGTTTGCTGCCACATATATCTGGTGCGTGTGTGGCCTGAGTCTTCACCATTCCTTGATCCCCTTCTGTCATGAATACCTGATCTCGCCTCGAACCCGTTCCTGGACATTTCGAGCTCGAGACGTTGGCAAGCCCACGGACGGATACCCGCTAATAACTACGAGGGCGCCGCTATCGAGGCGCCACTGCGATATCGCGACTGGGGGTGCCTTATCGTGATAATCACCATCCCTCTATCGGACGAACACGACTTTACTCTGGTTGTTTCTCCGCTTCAACCGACCTGCCGACTCGGCAATAAACGCACATCATGGCCTTCCAACAACCTACCCGGCGGCTGTCTCAGCAACGCGCCGTCCGCCCCGTGCACGACGAGGAGCGGGACGCTCCTCAGCTCCCCGTCCAAGACCCGGCTGCCACCGATGCCTCCCACTCGTGGGTGCTCTTCGAGCCCGCCACCACGGATGACGCGACAACAGCTTCCTACCTCAGCGAAGAGGAGGAGGAGTCCTTGCCCACTCCCGGCCGGTCGAGGCTCAGTGACATAGGTAGCCTGAACACCTTTATACACTCGGTCCGCGACACGGAATCGAGGCAGTCGGGCGTCCTTTCCAGCGCCATCGACGAGGAATCGGTCGAAGACGACCCCGAGCTCGACAGCCTCGACAGCCACCTGCCCGAGTTCCGGACAGTTCCTAGCTTGTATACTCAGACTGCGGGTGCCGCGGGACCCCAGAACCTCCCTGTGCTCCCCGCTCACGACGGGCTGGGTTCCTTCAGGCTAGACAGCCCCGAGGTCCAGGAGCAGCTCTATGCCTTCGAGAGATTCAACCCCAAGCGTCTGCGCCGGCGGCGCGAGAGTCTCGAGCTGGCCCAGCTTGAGTTGGAAGTCGAGCAGGAGCAAGAGACACACAAGATGCAGAGAATCGAGGCCTGGCGCTTGGAGCAGAGCCGTATCCTGCTGGAAGAGATCGGCAAGGAGACCAGGCGACGCCGGCAGTCCATGGCCTCGGTCAGGCCAACTGTGACACCAGAGGAGAAGCAAGCCGAGGATATTGCCACTTTGAGTGTAATCGGAAATGAGGATGACGCTGACAGCATGGACTGGCACTACGAGTCGGCTGACCCCATGGAAGACGAGCGAGGCTTGCTCGCCAGGATAGCTCGCAAGGTCCTCCGCGACCTGGGCATCGATGAGAGGATGCTCTCCATTTTGTTGGGAGAAGAGCTCCCGACGGACGACGACCTGTCAACAACGCCCAAGACGGGCGCAGATTTAGCCGGCACGCCCACCCCAGACTCCGGTGACTCATCCTGGCAGCTGCGGGCTCTCGATCGCGTCGCCAAAGAGCTTGGCCTGCTCGTGAACCAGCTGTCGCAGCACCCGGGTGCCTTCTCTACCTACACGCGCATGCAGCAGATGCCTATTCCCTACGCTGGGCTACCCGTCATTCCAGAGACGACCGCTGATACGCCAATTGCGCCGGCACCGCAGGACGTGTCCACGTCGATGCCCGAGTTCCAGCCAACAATTGTCCAACATGCGCGCCCCATCGACATCCCCGCTGCCCGGACCCAGTCGGATGCTCCCGTGGCGGTGACTCGGGATGAGTCAACACCTCTGCCCGCCTCTTTTACGCAGGACGAATGGGAGCAAGACTTGGACGTCAACCTCGTCTTCCGGTATCTGCGGTCTCGTTTTAGTTCGCGGTCTACACCGTCGTCCGCTTTCACAACTGGTACTTCCCATCTTGCCACCTCAAGCACGCCAGACACAGCAGCTAAGGCCGCGCGGGTGCGCCAGCATCACCCGCTCGTCTCCCGAGCGCGACCGGTAGAGCGGAGGACGTTCAAGGCGACGACGCCGTCTAGTCCGGCCGCCCTGCGGCACGCGTCTAGTTGCGCCAGCCAGAGCACGCGACGGTCGGCGAGACGCAGCAGCGTATCGTCACGACACTACTGGGACATTGGAGGTTCCATCGGAACGGGATCAGTCATTGCCTCGGCGGGCCCGATGGGCAGCTGGGGCGAGGTCTGAGCGGTCCAGACCAGCATCAACAGCAGAGCCGAGCAGAGTTATTGCTTCCTGAATGACTTGATTGCAGGCACGGGCTCGGCACGGCGTTTTGTTCTTGGCTTTCACTAGATGTACATTACCTGGGTCAGCGGGAGTCGAAGATTTTCTTGTTTACGCGGGTTGCGGGCACTCGGGAGAAGCATTTGCATACCATCATCACGACGCATCGTCACTTAGAGCTACTGGGCACTTAGAGACTACACATGAGATTCATGCCGAGCCGTTATAATTCAAGTATCACAGTTTCTGTCCGTGCAAAATCGCCTCTTTTCGAAGTGCTATCGAGTTGACGCTCCTGAGAGGCACCGGATGATGCGTAGATTGACACGATAGCGGACTTACCTCAATAGGCAGGCAGACGTGCCGGGAAAGGAAAGGTCCACTCCTCCGGGCCAGTGGCCGGATGGACCGACTGGGCGGCGGCAGATGTGGAGCCAAGAGCCCGAGGCGGGACGGGAAGGGTGAGCCGGGCGACTTGGCAGCATCTGGGTGTGGCAGCTTCCTTTTGAACCTCAGGCCGTCGCAGTATCGGTGAAAGCCGGCGGGGAGCGTTGCGAAAACATTCTTGTTATTGTTACTCGGGGCATTTCACGACTTGATCGGCGCACATTTATCCCTCAAGCTCTCGTCATGCCGGGCGTTTGGCGGTCGATCGGGGCACGCCGGGGCAGGAATAGTCGAGTCGCGTGCCGTCAACCGCATCCTCCGCCTGATGCATGCTTCTAGTCAAGTCACATCACATTGGCACCCTGAGCCAACCGCGTGGATGCGAGGCTACTTGAAACTGCGTAAATTGTCCTGAGCGGAGTTATTTCTTCCCTTTTGACGGAGGTCGATAATTTTGTTAAGTTGTCTCCTTCCCTTGCCTGGGGACCAGTCATGTCGGGGCGCCTCGCAATGATTGCGAGATCGTCGGGGGGGGGTCGGACGCCTCACGCTTGCGAATGGACAGCATCATCGACTTGTCAGCCTGGCGCGGCCCCCTGGCGTGGATTCCGTTTGAGTGTAAGCTGTCAAGGGTCCGGGGCTCGTTCGTCCACCCGTAGCCGTCGTCGCCTTGAGAGTGATTAAAGGCGCAACCGGGCCAGGGCGACGGCCCCAGAATTGTGGTTCGTGGAGGTTGGTGCAACAAGCAGGTGTGCGCATCCTGAGAGTGCGTCCTTCTGTCTCTGGAATGGACGACGCGGCGTTTGTCGTTGCTTTTTTTGTAGCTTTTGCCCCTCCCTCAAGGACGGACAGCGGCCTTGTACGCGATTTGGCGAGCTATACACCGGCTCGAAAGTGGAAACACATTGTTTGGGGCTAAGCATGACATGGGGGGGGGGGGGGGGGGGGGGGGGGGGGAAAAGAGGGTGGGCGGGTCGGGGCAGGGTCGCCCCCCCCG